>OZ023273.1:83190309-83332018 GCA_964007475.1 Hybos culiciformis
TGGTAGGTGCATATAATATATTCAAAGAAATATATTATATTATTTTATTTAATAATTTTTCTTTTTGAAAAATAACGAAAAAAAACTTGCCTAATAAGGACGTTCGCGGTAGCCACGTACACCATAGCCGCTTCCTCGGTAGCCACGTCCGCTTCCTCGAAAGCCACGCCAGCGATTACCACGTCCACGATCTTCATTACTGGTGTAATAATAATATTGTTGTATTGGTCGACTTTGTTGACGTTGCTCTTGTAATTTGATTTTGGGATTGGTAACCTGTTTTTGAATCTGATTGAGGGTCCCCTCAAGAAAAACCTTTTTTTCAGTTTTCTGGAGGTGATCCTCAAGCAACTTCAACTCCGTCTCCTTTAATTTTAACTGATTTTGTTGTTGATACAGTTCTATTTCTTTAATTTTAAATGCTTCTTTCTTGAGAGCTAGCTCTTCTTCTTTTTGAAGGCTGAGGGCTAGCCGCTCCTTCTGCAACATTTTTTTTTCTCTTTTTAATGTCATTTTTGTATGAAATTTACTGTAAAATTCAAATTTTTGCCGACTGAACTGTTTTTATAAACAATTGAAATTAAAATGAAATAATTAATAATTCAACTCTATGGTATTAATAATTCAACTCTAAATATGAAAAAACAAATTAAAAATTCAACACTACGCAGTGTGCCCAGATGCAAAAACATTCTAAACTTAAAAGAAAATAAAATTATCCACATATCACGTCATTGAAAGTTTATGAGAGTAATGATGTTCATAAAGAAAAAAACTGGTTTTCAAAATCTATTGTCACAATTCTTTTTTGAAGCAGTTCAAAAATATTCGAGTGATTCCAATTGAATGTAGATAATCTTGGCACTTTTGTGGTCGCTGCGTAACAAAACTCGTCTTTGAAAATGTGACAAACACTACAAAATAGCTCTTTTTGCACTTTTAGGCAACTTTTCTAAAACTTAAATAAATATTGAAAAAAAAAAAGAAGAAAATTAACCCTACCGAATAATTATGTGACGTACTATATATTTATACTTAATTCTTATCAGAAACATTAAAAAAGTAAAATGTAACGAATCTATGTAAAAAGGTTTTATTGTGCCACACTTAAAGTTTTGAATTTTTGCCACAATCATTGAAAAGTTTGGCCACCACTGACTATCATTTTAAATTATTATTATTACAAAATTAGATTATTTGTTTGGTTTTGGTTGGAAAGGTGCGGTTGTTTTTTTGAAAAAGAACTAGATTTCAAATCCTAAAAAGAAAAAAGAAAAAAATAAATTTGGATTAAATATTATTTAAATACCATTTAAATATTATTTAAAATTAAAATTAAAACTAAAAAAAAAGACAAAAACTGATATAGTTATTATCCCTAAGAAGCGACGGAAATTTGCTGGCTTCAAAAAGAAAAGAGGAGAAAACCTAATAAACAAAATGGCGGAAGGTAACGCCGATGAATTTGATTTAAATAGTTCGTGGAACTCCGAAATGGAGTCCCAAAATTTTATCAGCGCCATTACAAATAGTGAACAATCCGCAGTACTACACAGTCAATGTAAAATGATAATTTCATCGATAACGAAATGCTAAGTTGGCGTGACGCTTTCAACCAACTAGAAGCAAAATGCAGATTATTAGAAATGGATTATGCAGCTCTGAAGAAAACAGCGAATTCAACCATGGAATCCGATAGTAGATTGGCAGCAGCAGTTTCTTTAAAGCAAATGTCAACGAGCAAATTGAACCGATGGACACCGATTGGATTATTCAAGGCAAAGACAAGCGTAAAAGCACAGAGAAGGTAAACTACAATTAAACTAAATAAAAAAAGCACAGATAGTGTAGCTAGGGTCGAAAGATTAGGGAATAATAAAAATGTGAATAGGTTTCAAATTTTAGACAGTATAAATACAGTTAACCCCAAAACTATTGTTCAAGAAAAAAAAACCCAAAATAAATTTTTAAATAATATTCATACTATTGGGAAAAAATCAAATGTAAATTCGAAACATAATAAATTAAATGTCAATTCAAGTAAGAAGGATGGAGCCTGTGAAGAGCGGGTAAACTTACAGACCAAGGCTACCTTCTTTCATTACTTTTAACGCGTCCCCCTTTCATTACTTTTAACGCGTCCCCCTTTCATTACTTTTAACGCGTCCGTCAAATCAATTTTAGATAACAACGGAATAAAAGAAGCCGACGGTATAAAAGTCATTAATATAAACAGGAAAAAATCAAAAAATCAGTTAACGAACCCGGTTCAGCACCAAAATCTGATTGATAAAATTAAAGAATCTAATAATATCGAGGCCCACACTTTTACGGATAAAAGTAATAAAATAGTAAATTTAATATTGAGAGGTGTTCAAAGCACTTTTGAAGCAAGTGAAGTTCAAACTGAACTCAGCAAATTAGCTCCCAATACGCAGTTCAAAAAGGTGTCAAATTTTTACACTGATAGATCCAAAAAAATTCAATATTGATCACAATTTATTTCTCGTTCAATTGGCACCAGGCCAATCCAATGAAGAGCTTATTAAATTAAATACGTTTTATTCCAAAGAATTAAGTGGGAAAAACCGCATAGAAAGGGGTTATACAGTGTAAAAGATGCCAATGAGTGCCTAGGGATAAAAATAAAAATATAGAATTTAATTCTCCCTCTGTGGTTATAAATAAAAAAAGTTATTCTGAAGCTTTAAAGGGTAACTTCCCCCTACCTAATAATGGCAGCAACCAGCTCAAAAAAAAGTAGATCTGAAAACCAGATTAACCTACAGGGGGCAAATAGTCAAGGT
Organism: Hybos culiciformis; assembly: GCA_964007475.1. NCBI lineage: Eukaryota > Metazoa > Arthropoda > Insecta > Diptera > Hybotidae > Hybos > Hybos culiciformis. Next base: position 83,193,117 of record OZ023273.1, read on the forward strand.
ATATTCTATAAATTTAAAGAGTTATCTCACCAACTTTTTAATACCGATTTCGATTCATTTATATCAGTAAATATTTGAATAATTTAAAAAATAAGAGTGCTATCGATCAGAAAATCAATTACAATTTGTTAGATCAACTACTCTCTAATGGGTAAAGAAGATTTTAATTTTATAACTTATAATGTTGGTTCACTAGTTGAACAAAATAGACGTCTTTTTCTGGATAAATTCCTTAATTTCCATAAACCAGACATAGTTTTTGTTCAAGAAACAAAACTATGTAATAAACACAGAGTAAGTTTCTCAAACTTTAATATAATTAGAAAAGATTTAAAACAAGGTACAGCAATTATATTAAAAAAGAATATTAAATATAATAAAATTAATATCTCTATTGCCTTTACTTCCTGCTTTGCTGCTATCGAAATTAAAATTTCGAATACTATTAAAAGTGTTCTAATCGGTTCGGTTTATATTCCATCAAATGTCAAGTTCCAATCCCTTGGCAAAGATCTATTAATGATTAGTGATTTAAGAAAAAAATACGATCATACAGTCATTGGTGACGACTTAAATGCCAGGCATATTAGTTGGGGTGACACAATTAATAACCTTAATGGCGCAAGCCTGTTTAGATGGCTTAACGACAATAGTGTTTTATCCGATCTTATCAGAATAACACCTAATATCCCCACCTTCCCTAGAAGTTCTTCTTTTTTGGATCACTTCCTGGTTAGTAACTCGGTCATAAATTCGGATTCAAACAACTTCCTCTTCAGATCACTTTGCGGTCAAATTAAACATCAAACAAAGGGATTTCGATTTTTTGCTAAGGGAACCGGTTTTAGTGCAATCGTTCGGGGACACGAATTGGGATGGATTTAAAGAAGATATTGACATTGGCCTGTCAGCTTTAAATATAGATCCTGATGCCACGGTTATGGTCACGTAGCCAGCAAATGCGTTGGAGTGGAGGAGAGGGGTGCCTGTAGGAAATGCGGCGAAAAAGGCCACCTAGCAAAAACTTGCACTAACGCACCAAAATGCATGGCGTGTTCCAGTAAAGGTATCAAGGCGGATCATATGACAGGCACCGGTAAATGCCCGACCTTTGTGGCCGAGCTCGCAAAAGTAAGGATCTCAAGATGCTGAATATAATTCAGCTCAACCTCGGGAAATCCAGAATAGCTCTGGATTTGCTTATGGAGTTAGCAAAAGAGAGAAAAGCCGACCTAATTGCCTTTAGCGAACAATGTAGAAAGCCTGATGCTGCCACCTGGTACCAGGATGGATCCGGAAGGGCGGGGATTGCTCTATGCAACTCTAACATAGCGATCACGAGCCATGGGACATCAAACCATGGCTTCGTATGGGTGGAGACAAATACCGTTAGAATCTATAGCTGCTACTTCTCCCCGAACGACGCAATCGAACAGTTTGGAAACGACCTAGACGCTCTAGAGGACAGTATAAGATCTGCAGGGAGAGAGGTTATTATACCAGGCGACTTTAACAGCAAATCACCTGCTTGGGGAGAGTACAGACTGGACAACAGGGGGAAAATGGTGGCTGAACTAGTGGCTGCTAGCGACACTGTGCTGCTCAATAGAGGGAACGAGCCAACTTTTAGACGAGGCACGTGCAGCTCAATTATCGACCTATCATTTGCGTCACAAGAGATAGCGAGCAAGGTCATAAACTGGAGGGTCCTGGATGAAAATTCTTCGAGTGACCACATGTATATTGAAATAATAATAGGCGACCCATCTATCAAATGCCGGAAACAGGTCTTGAAGTGTAAAAGCTGGAATGTAAGAAAGTTGGATCGAAAGAGATTAGTGACTTACATTCAAGAGCGAAGGGCTATAGAGGACTTGGGCTGGATCAAGCAAGCAGACGGCTTGAACGGGATAGCGGAAGAAGTGTCGAAAACTCTCGCGAAAGCATGTGAGGTGTCCATGCCTAGACGGGTACTAAGCAGGTGCAATAGGAAACCGGCCTTTTGGTGGTCAGAGCAGATACCGAATCTAAGTTCTCACTGCAATGCGGCGCGTAGACAATGGTGTAGAAATCAACAAAACACGGAGCTCAAAGTTTTGTATAGTTCGGTCAAAAAACTACTTCAAAAGGAGATCAAAAGAAGGAAAACTCGAGTGTTGGAAAGATCTTCTGGATGAGGTCGAAAACGACACTTGGGGACTGGCCTACAAAATTGTCTCGAAAAAAATAAACAAGCAAGAAGAAATTCCAGAGCTAAACAACCCTAAGTGGGTACAAAAAATAGTTGAAGATCTGTTCCCAAAAAAACAGGCAGCCGAATCAGTCCAAAGGAGCTATGGCAGAGTTGGACCGGACGCAGGGGAACCATTTTCAGTCGAGTAGTTAAAAGCCGTAGGCCTAAAACTAAAGACAGGGAAATCGCCTAATCCTGATGGAGTTCCGAACGAAATTCTGTTGCAGTTTATTGAGCACTACGAACTGTCTTCTAAGACTATTTAACAAGTGTCTGGAGAGCAGGGTCTTTTTGAAGGCCTGGAAGAACCAGAAACTGATTCTGTTAAGAAAAGGAGCGAAGCCGACAGATCAAACATCGTCTTACCGACCGATCTGCCTTTTAGATACAGTCGGAAAAGTGTTGGAAGGTCTGATCCTGCAGAGATTGGAGGTACATATCGAGGCTCGTGGTGGCTTGTCAAGCCGGCAATTCGGTTTCCGAAAGGGCTTGTCAACCATCCACGCTATTCAAAGGGTAGTGGAGACTGCCAGAACAGCAAATACAGGCACGGGAAAGAAAAAGGGGTTTACTGCACTCATATCGATTGCTGTTAAAATGCCTTTAACTCAATTGATAGGACAGATATCGTAAACACATTAAGGAAGCGAGAAACACCTGACTATCTCGTAGATATAATCGACAATTATCTGAGCGATCGACAGGTGTTTTACGAAGGTAATGGCTTTGTAGTGGTTCATGCAATGTCGTGTGGAGTCCCACAAGTATCCAAGTTAGGCCCCTTTCTTTGGAATGTCGTTTACGATGGGTTACTGGACATGTTGCTTCCTGATGGTTCTAGCCTGGTAGGTTTTGCTGATGACATCATTGTCGTCTGCTCAGCTTTTGAGCTGGAGCTGTTGGAGATACGAGTGAACGACTGCCTGAGAAGAGTAAAACGATGGCTCGATGGGAAAGGCTTACAAATGGCGATCCACAAGACGGAGGCGGTATTGGTTACGGACCGAAGAAATTTCACCAAACCCTGTCTGGAAATTGGAGCCGTTGCAATACAGTGGCAAGACCAACTCACGTACCTGGGAGTGGAGCTCGACAGGAGGCTCAGCTTTAAAGCGCAGTTGATCAAACTAGCGGAAAAAGGCGCAAGTGCTTGCAGCTTCCTGTCCAGACTGATGCCGAACGTTGGTGGTCCTGCTAGCATCAAGAGGGGCATCCTCGCTGGAGTCACGTTCTCCAAGATGCTTTATGCTGCTCCCGTATGGGCTCAGGCAATGGAGAAACCGTCGTATCGGAGAAATGCTGTTTCTGTAAATAGGTGTTCTGCCCTGAGAATTGCGTCGGGTTACAGAACAGTATCGGATAGTGCAATCCTGGTGGTTGCTGGGGTTCCGCCAATCGACCTTGGAACGCTGGAAAGGAGTACTGTGTTCTGGGAAGGTCAGGAAGACACAATCCATAGCCGTTGCCAGATCAAGACCAGGGCGCGACGTGTGCTGCTCGAAAAATGGCAAGAGCGCTGGGATAGTAGTACTACCAGAAGATGGACACATCGCCCGATTCCAGACGTGGCCAAATGGACTGAAAGAAAGCACGGCGAGGTCGACTTTTATATCACCCAGGCGATGACGGGACATGGGTGTTTTAAGGCCTACTTGCATAGGTTCAAGAAGAGAAACAACAGCACCTGTGAATTCTGCGGAGAGGAAGAGGACGATGTATTCAACACCTTCTTTGTGTGTAAAGAGTGGGAAAGAGAAAGACGGTCGCTAGAGGATTTCCTTGGAGTAATGATCACACCGGAGAACATAGTGGAGAAAATGTTGCAATCAAAAGAGAAATGGAACGCGGCAGCCAGTCTGTTCAGGAAAATATTGAAAATAAAACAGGAGGTACTAAATAGAGAAAACATCTAATTAATTGTAGTGGATTGTAGTGAACATTGTGGTTGGCAAAAAAAGAAAAACCCCAACGCAATGATTTGTAGAAAAGGCGCCATTTAGCAGTCGGCCAGGTTCCTCATGATGAAATGCCGCAAGGTATTTCGAGCCAATAGGCAGTGAAGAAGGTTAGGGTTTTAGTCGGTAGTCCAGGCTATCTCTGGGAGTCCGGCACTACGTGCGTAAAAGCATTTCCCCCCTTCTTTAAAAAAAAAAAAAAAAGATCCTGAAAGAAACTATAGCAATGCTGAACTAGATGATCTCATCGAAAGATTTTCAAAATTAATTAACGCCAAAATAAGTGTTCACTCTCGGTTGATCGAAAATAAATTTCAAAAATACAGTAATTTACATATGGAAAACAAAATATAAATGGCGAAAGAAATGGAAAAGGATGTTCCATAAAAATTATAATAAATCTAATCAAGAATATAGAGCCCTAGTTCAGCAAATAAATCTACTCAAAAAATTTTTATCAGAGAAAATTAACCTACACCTTAATAATAAATTCCAAGATAGATTAAAAAACATTTTACCTAGACCGGACGCATTTAAAGAAATAAATAGGATTGTCGGGAGAAATAAAAAATCAAACATAACTAAGGTCACCGTTGACAACAAAGAACTAGACAATACCACCGACAAATTAAAAGCATTTAAAGAACACTTTGAAATAGTATTCGAAGAAAAGCCCCCCTGTTTTACCAAAGAAAATTATAGGGTGGTGACAGAAACTGTAGACGATTACTTTACTCTCCACTCACAGCAAATAACCAAATTCTCTCCTGAAAATAACTCTCTAGAGCCAGCGAATGAAAGTGTGTTTATTGATAGAAATCAATTAACTAGTATAATTAAAAACCTTAAAAACAAAAAATCCAGTGGATTCGACAAAATTTCAAATTTCATAACCAAGAAACTCTCCCTTAAAAGTATTGAATTTCTAACCATTGTGTTTAATAACTGCATACATAATTGTTATTTTCCGATAAATTGGAAAGTAGCTACGCTTCTACCCATACATAGAAAATCCAATAAATTCGAAGTAAATTGTTACAGACCTATATCATTATTATCAAATCTAGGTAAGATTCTTGAGAGAATTATTGACAACAAATTGGAATTAGACCTTGAAGAAAATAATCTTGAGGTAGTTTCAGACTACCAGTTTGGTTTTAAACGTTCCCACTCTACACTACATGGGTTGTCAAAATTCCATCATGATATTGTAGTTAACCTTCGTGAAAAAAAATGTACAACTGCTGCTATACTGGATGTAGAAAAAGCAGAGTAAAGACCTTCTTTACAAAATTATTCAAATTGGTTTTCCTACTCATCTAATAAGATTAATTAACTCATTCCTCAGTGACAGATCTTTAAATATTTGTATCAAAAATAATAAACGTCAGGTCAGGGGTGCCGCAAGCCAAAGCTTTATAATTCTTATAAGATTTCCCCCATGAATTTGTTAATTCAGACGGCTCAGTAGGAAGACGCTCCTGTATGCCGACGACACTAACACCATTGATAGCTCCTTCTCCCCGAAAGAGGCTACTTTTAAAGTTTTTTCTCATCTGGAAATAATAAATAATTATTACATTAAATGGGGCATACATTTGAACGCCTCTAAATATAAAATAATTTGCTTCAGGAACGCCTATGGAAAAGGAGGTAGGAGAATAGTGAAAGAAAGTAAAGAAATAATTCTGGACGAAACAGAAATATCATGTGAGAAACACGTCAAGTGCTTAAGAGTAACGTTTAATAACCTGCTTAAATTTAACAAGCACGGAAAAATAGCTCTTGGTAAGGCAAATATCGCGTATAAAACTTCCTTCCCCTTCTCAGAAATAATTGTCTATTTTCGAATACTAAATTACTTCTATATAAAATGTTGATTAAACCAGTTTTTACATATGCTTTCCCGACCTGGTTTACAATTTCACCTCAAGTGGGTAAAGAAATAGAACTTTTTTAAATAAAAATCGTTAGATTATGCGTTAACAAAAATTTTCAAAATAGAACGTACCTATGTGCTAATAATTTCCTGGCGCTCATCATAGAAAAATTAATTAAAGACTTATATGTCATATCATAAAGGAACTATAAATAGAGAAACTAGTCCCATACAAAAAATGCAAATACAAATAGTGAAACAAAAAATCCATATCTCAACCCCATGAGCTTTTTTTTGTATTTTTTGAGAATTCCACTCTCACAAAAGCTTTTAAAACTTTAAAAATTGTATAGAACTGTTGTTATTTTGAAAGTTTTAAAAGCTTTTATGAGAGTGGAATTCTCAAAAAATACAAAAAAAAAGCTCATGGGATATGGATTTTTTGTTTCACTATTGTATTTGCATTTTTTGTATGGGACTGGTTTCTCTATTTATACTTCCTTTATGGTCATATATTAAAAAATAAATAAAAAAATAAAAATATTAAAAATCAATTTACCGTCAATTCACCGAAAACACAATTCACCGAAAACATAATTCACCGAAAACAGAATTCACCTAAAACACAATTCACCGAAAACACAATTCACCGAAAACACAATTCACCGAAAATTATAGACAGGTTGAGTTGGGCTAAAAAATCGACGCTATTTTTTAAACCGAACTCAACCTGTCTATAATTTTCGATGAATTGCGCTTTCGGTGAATTGTATTTTCGGTAAATTGTGTTTTCAGCGATTTTTTAATCAAACTCAACATGTATATATTTTTCGGTGAATTGTGCTTTCGGTGAATTGTGTTTTCAGTGAATTGAGTTTTCGGTGAATCGTGTTTTCGGTGAATTGACGCGACACGTTAAAAAACATAGAAGCAAATTTTCGGACTAGAAATTTTCAGCATAGATTTCTAAGTGTAAATTCCTCTTTTTGGTTTTTTTCTTATTTTTATTGTGTGGTGAAAACTAATAACAATAAATTAATAACCGTTAACAAAAAAAAAACAAAAAAAATGCGTTTTTTTATTTTTTTTCAATTAAATTATTTTGATATGTCAAAAAAAAAATTTTTTTTTGTGTGGGTGTGACGTTTTTAAAATTCAAATATTTTCGAGACGCTAATATCAGACTAAAATCAGACACATAAAAGGTACGGCATGCAAAATTTTTTTCTACTATTTTATACTTCTATTTTTTAATATTTCTTCTTTTTTAGGGTGATTGAAAATTAGCTTAATTTGTCTTTTAATATGGAAAACGAAACAGTAGTGGATTTTTCAATCAAAGAAATGGCGAGATCAAATAGAATTTCAATAAACTTACAAAGACTATCATCATCAATTTTAAAATCAATGGGAACACTTTCAACAGCTAATGTAGAATTCAATTCCTTTTTTAAAGCATATCATTTCAAATATTTTACCAAATTTAAATACAATAAAGCTGGATCATGTTAAACAAGCACATGCATTTGATAAATGAAAAAAATATAAAAAATTAGTCTTATTTTTTTTTTTATTATTAATTAAATGACTATAACTTATTATATTTTAGCAATTGGCCGATTCAGTGTAGCACTTGTACAAAACTCATTATCACAAACTAATTCACCATCATTACAAAAAACTGATGCTATTTCAAATTATGGAATTGAAGCTCATTGAATCTAGGTAGGTAACTAGCCTGATGATTTAGTATTTAATGAAAGAAAGTAGAAGACAAAGAGGGAAAATTATCGTTACTAACTTAAGAATTCTTCAAATTTATTCTTAAGAAAGCAGTGGCATATTATTGAAAAACCAAAGAATCAACCGGAACAAGGCTATAGCTACAAGCTACATACAATACTTAGTATCAGATGAAGAACCGTCAGTTTACATATATCAGCCTGTAATAATCATATTTTGTAGCAATGCTCTGAAAAGCAAGCTTATAAGATCCTTAAAATTCACAATTTAAATTGTATATAATATAAACCCTTTTTATGAAAATATAAAAAACAATCTAGTACTTACGTCTTAATCACAATTTTAAAACTTTAAACGACATCGAACCAAAATCCTTCTGCTTTCAAATACTTAGTTTTCTACGTACCTAATTTGTAAATAGTGAGCTAACTATAGTGAGCTAACAATAAATTTTTGAGATTGGAATACAATTACGGTGATGCAGTAGAAAAAATAATTTAATAAAAGTCTCAATTCTCTTATGGCATTTATGTTTACATAATCTTCCAAAGTCCAAAGAAAGAGTTACATATTTCAAGTTAGGGATTGTTTTAAGAACCTAAGTGTTCAATTTAAAGCAATAAAACACAAGAGCTGTCATGGGACACCCAATTGGAACGTAGTTCCTTAGCGTACATATAAGTAATTTTCATTTTTTATCAATTCAAAATTTTATTGATTTAACAAAAAAACCTTTTTCTACTTTTCCCAGTTTTCTCTAATTTTGCATTTTTTTCATTCAAAGAAACCTTTTTTAAGGAGCAATTTTAGACTGTTTTTTCGAATTTCGAAGATCTTTTTTGAAATCGAAAATTCAAAAAGCGAAAACTAACTACTCCCAGATGCCCTTCAAATGACATCTTTTGCAAAATTCTGCGATGCCTAAAAAAAAGTTGTAAAAGTAGACTTTTGGAAAATAATTTTTTTCACAAACATTTACCTTAAAAAAAACATACACAATTTTTATTTACATTGAAATTAGTACGAATATCTGAATTTTATTTGAACTATAAAATATATTAATTAGTTAATAATAAAAAATTAATATTTTCGAGATATTTTATTAATATTTTATAAAATCAAATAAAATTTAAGTTTATCAATTTTCATACAACGTTCAATAAAAACACAAGAATCGTCGCGGGACGTCTGATAGATGTGAAACATCGGAATTATTTTGTACAAATAATATTGATAGAAAATTTTGATATAATTTTTGATTTTTATTTTATAAATTTCATTGGATGTGTTCTTTCTGTTTTATTTCCATTAATTATTAATGCAAACCAAAGAACACAATACCTAGATGTTTTAATAGCACGAACGATTTCTTTAATGTATCATAAGATTATAAGAAAATAAGTTTGGAAAGGCTATTAGTTAGTTTTTTTTTTGTTGCAAAAATCCAGTTTCTAAGTTAGTTCTTATTTCATTCGTACGACGGTGCCAATCAATCTGTATGTATTTTAATAAATTTGCATTGTAGCATAATAAAGTCAACCACGGTTTTGCACTAAGTGACAAGACAACAAAAAGCGAAACATATAGTCCAATTTCAAACTTCCAAATTTGAATGATCACAAATATTAAAAAAAAAAAAGCTTATTTAAAAAATAAAAAAGTATTATTTTGCTTAAAAAAGTGCGATGATTTTGCGTTTTATTTTTAAAAAAAATTAAATATTTAACATTCAAATAAATAAAATATAGTGAAGTGAAATAATTTTAAAAAAATTCAATATTTCAAAATTCGAAAAAAAAATTCTTTTTTACCTTTTTTTCTATCACATGTTTAGCGACACTAAGTGTTCAAATTTTCAATAAATTTTTCCACAAGATTTACTGCTAGATTTATTTAGGACCCATAATCAAATTCCATGTTTTCAATTTCAGTATTGTAATAATATAAAAATGTCGGCCCCAAATGGGCAACATACTCCACAGCATAATTTAAATGCAGTTTTTAATCCTAATGATTTTGGAGGTAATACACCAAGTATTCCAACGTCCAGTCAACAGCAACATCATCATCATCATCAGGAAAATACTGGACTTGGACCACCTTCACCAAAACAAATTCAATCTTATTAACCTAGTTTTAGTACACCTCAAAGTTTAATGCCTCGAACTTTGGTACGACTTATCATATCAGAATATAAAATAGTGCAGGATAAAATATTTGTTATTATCTTCTAGCAAAGTTTTAATATTAGTAATAATACAACACCTGTGACAGCTCCAATGACGCCCAGGTCGGCAGACCCAGGAACTATACCTCAACTTGAGTAAGCTCTTGTCAAGATCAAATAAAAACCTACTTGTACTCTCTTTTGTGATTTAAAAAAAAAATTTGTTGTATTAAAATTTAAAGATTTAATTAGTTTATGATACTAATCTCCTTTTTTAGGAATATTGTCTCAACAGTTATGAGCGAATCACACTACAACTAAAAAGCCACTACTCATGACGGCTTTTTTAAATGCGTTCTCCGTTCACACTTGCACTTCTTGTTTTTTTTTTTTTTGTCATATCGTCGATGGTATATTGGTATGCCGCAAACGCCATTTTGACGCTATCGGAGTTAATGATGGCATCTTAGGTTTCTCGTCATGCTCTTTTCAAATCCACGACCCATTTTTCAAAATGTCAAACAGTTAAGCTGTAATTGAGTTTGACGGTTGCCCTATATCCCATTTGTCTGCAATTTTTTTTTATTGGAATGCTTCACGTTCCCATGACCCTGTTCGTAGGGTAAAATTTGTATGTATTTTCAGTAACTTTTTTTTTTATTTTATTTTGCCGCATGAACATTTACCATTCACATGCGTCATGAACTTTCAATATTTTAATTTTTCTGGGTTCCACATCCATATTCATAAAAAAATAGTCGATAAAATATAAACTATAATTTTTTTGGCTTGCTGCATATCCATTTTCTAACTTATTTTAATGTTCATGGGGCACTATCGTTTTAAAAAAAAATTTTTTTGAATTGCCGCACGAACATGCGAATTCAATGCTATTTTTTATTTTGTGTCTAAATCTTATAGAAACATTTTAGTATTATTTTGGCAATTAAACTGGTAAGACGTGCTAAGTTATTTATTGCGCGGTGTGGAACGAAGCATTATCTGGCAGAGGTGGCAACGACATTTCCAGTGCCGCATATAAAATTATAAAGCAATGCGTGGTTGATTATCGTAATGTTGATCGTATAATATTATGGTCAGACTCATGCGTTCCTCAGAACAAAAACAAAATAATGAGTACAACAATTTTGCAATTTATTCCCGACCATCCAAAAATTTCATCCATAGAGCAAAAATTTTCTGTTCCAGGGCACTCACTTCTCCTAGAAGTGGACTGTGTCCACAGTGCAATTGATAGACACTTCAAACATGTAGTCCCTTTAGTTTTGTTCGTCTTTTAAAGAATATGCAATCGCCAAAAATCTTACTTACAATTCTACAAATACCTTCAGATTTCCTTTTATTTTCGAAGAAGGCAGACATGTTTGATTTTCAAAAAATTCCGTACTCCAAACTCAGATTTATTAAATATGAAAAAGAAAATCTGTTCCAATTAAAAACTCGCATATCTGCAGAAGATTTGTATTATATTACACGATGAATTAAAATAGAAAAAAGTTTGAGACATCTGCCAACACCAAAAAACGTTTTCAATAAATGTATTACACAAATGGAACGAAGAATTAATATTTTTAAAGAAAAAAAATGACATAAAGAGCTTACTCCCATTTCTACAGGAAATCGACAGGCAATATTTTAAAACTCTTTTGAAAATTGAATAATTTTTTTAATTTATTTTTTGATAAATTTTTTAACTTATAAATAAGTATATACTTCAAGAATAATTAATAAATAATCTGAATGATTCCAAATTTAGATCTGTATACAGTGAAAGACGCTTTTTAAAAAAATATATTACCTAAAATTGACTGAAATTAATAGTACCTTAGTAATGATTGTGATAAATTAAGATTTTTGTTTTTTGTTATCTTTAATAAAAAAATATGATTTTTAATATTTTGTGAATACACAAGTATTTAATTTTAATTTTTTAAGTTTTTATTTTTTTTACGTTTTTAATTTTTTTTTAGATTTTAAGATTTTTATATTTTTGTGAGTCTGTGAATATGACATATTTTTTTTTTAAATTTAGATATGTACTATGACATAAAAATGTATACATTCGCTTTATTATCATAAAAAATTCAAATCAAAGCAAATAATTATTTCTCAGGCTGTGAATATGCCAACTTTATTTACCAGATTTGAATAATTTTTAAAACAAAATTTTTGAAACAAAAAAATCCATAGGTTTAAGATATTTTTGTCAGGTTATGAATATGCCAATTTTTGTTTATTTACATTAATTTTTCAAATAATTTTTTTTATAGATTTAAGATTTTTGTTTAATTTTTGAAATAAAGTTTATGAAAAAAACTAAAACCCCGAATACTTTTTTTTTTTTTTTGGCTTACCGCACTTGATACTGAGTTGCCCCATGTGATACTGGCAAAAATAAATTTGTAATTTATATGGCGTATGCGGCAAACGCGAATTTTTTTAAAAAAACTGTAACTTTTTATTTTGTTGAGTGCGGAAGCTAAAGAAAGTTAATATTACTTTCGATTTAGTGATTCAAGCGTCATGTTTATTTTGGTGAAATTCTATCGAGCAGATTTTTTTTTTATCCACGCAAACCTTTATCTTCAATTTCCCCAACATGTATTTTCTGCACGTGCGGCATATCAATATACCAGCGACGAATTATCTTTTTCCCTTTTTTTTCGGGAATTTTTTTTTTTTTTCGTTTTTTTTTTTACCAAAAATTGCCGCCAACTTCCTAAAAGTATGCAATTGTTAGTTTATTTTTTTCTTACAGAAAAAAATAAACTCATTTGTTGTTTGATCCCTGATTTTCTAGTGGCTTTTTGAAAAGCCACTAGATTTTTTTCTTTTTTTGTATGGAAAAGGCCACGACGATGATAGCTTTTTCAAAAAGCCATTAAAAAGCCGAAGTTTTAATTTGAGCTGCAAATTGGTTTTGAAAAAAACTGCCCTTCAGCTCGCAATGCAGAATACAATCAAAAACGATTTGCTACTGTCATAATCGAATTCGCGAACCTCGCACTAGCATTAATTTTTTCATCGGGAAAAATGGTTTGTACTGGAGCTGAAAGTGAAGATAATTCCGGACTAGCGGCAAAAAAATATGCCAGAATTATACAAAAACTTGGATTCGTTGTAAGTGAAAATTTCAATCCAATAAAACTAAATAAAATAAAATGTAGTAAATTATTATAAATCTTGCTTAAACAATTGTTTATTTCTGCAAGTTTGATTTCATAAAAATAAATACTTTTCTAACGTTTTCGGCACGAACAAAGCGAAACATCAAATTTTAATTTAAAAATAGTTTTTGTATAATTTTGTTTTTTAAATTTTCAGGCAAAATTTTTAGATTTTAAAATTCAAAATATGGTTGGCAGTTGTAATGTTCAATTTCCAATACGAAGGTTTAGTTTTAACACATGAAACTTTTAGTCAAGCCGAGAATTGTTTTATTGATCTTTGTGTCTGGAAAGGTTGTATTAACTGGTGCAAAAGTAAGACATTAAATTTATGATGCAGTCGAAAAATTTTAAAAAAGAATAACATAAGATAAAGTTAGTACTAAATGTATATAAATTATGTAAGAAACAAATTGTCAAAGAAATAGCTTTGTCATTACTCATTAGTCTGAACTTTTTATCGGCATCTATTATAATTATAATGTAATAGACTTTTTTAAGTAAGAACAGTAATAAATGCATACTGAAACCAAAAACAAATTTTTTAGAAATTTAATTGATAAATTTCAGTTTAGTTTTCCAATTAAAAACAAGCAAGAAACGAACTTGAGAGAACTGTTATGATAATATTGTGATGAATTTTTTTTTATTGTATTTCCCTTTCCAAACATTCTTCATATGAACTTAAGTCTACAAGACTTGGACCTTCAGAGTAAATATATATTATAAGCAGAGCTTCGAACCGGAACCGAACCGAAAACCGGAAAAAACCGGAATTTATAATCAAACAGTAACCGTAACCGAACCCAAATATTCTAAATTCAAAAAACCGTAATCTAAACCGGAACGAAATTTCATTTCGGTTTTTTTTTGTTCTTTTTCGTTCCTTAAACAAGAAAAAAAATAAAAAAATAATAATTTTTGAAGTGAAACTTCTTTAGAGGCATTGTGATTGAGAGTGAAAAAAATGTAAGTGTCAAAAACCGAACGATTATTGTCAAAAAAAAAGGCAAAATCCGAACGGCTATTGTCAAAATCCGAACGGCTATTGTCAAAATCCGAACGGCTATTGTCAAAATCCGAACGGCTATTGTCAAAATCCGAACGATTATTGTCAAAAAAAAAGGCAAAAAAAAAAAACAATAATAAAAAATTTTGTGAAATAAAGACGAAAGAACAAAAAAACAATATGAATTTCCGGGAACCAACAAGTTTTTTTTTTGGCACAAACCTTTTTTATTTTCAAATATTTTTCCAATTATATTTTTATTTTTTAACCACAATTTTCTATTTTTCGTTCACAATTTTGTGCACTTAGCACTAATTTTTTTTTTTCATATCCGCGAAAAGAAAAATTATACAATTTTTTATTTAATGCAAAAAAAAAATAATTTTTTTCCAAATCGATGTGAAAAAAAATTAAAAATTTTCATTTAAATTTATTATGTTTCATTATTTTCATAAAATTAATTTAAAAAAAAACCACTTCAAAAACTTTTCATGGCATTTCTGCTGTCATGAAATAAAAAGAAAAGAATAAAATAAACAATGATAATTTATATTGTGTTCTCTTTCTAATTGTATTGAATTAACAGATGTCCCTCTAGTGGATGGTTTTTATAACTAGATTATTCGATTCAATTTTTGATGAAACTGAACCCTAACCAAGTGGTTAGATGAAATGAGAAAAAAATTTTTCTTAATGTAATTTGTAGTTTGTTAGTGTAATTTATTTTTGACATTAAATTACACTAATAAAATGCAGGAGGAATATGTTTATTACAATTCCATTTCAGAAGAAGTACTAATAAACATGAAATTTTTCAGGCATATTTGAAAAAGTTATTTTAGGTTAAACTTTTCGGGCAACAAAAAGAAAACATGATTTAAGCCACGCTGCTGTTTTTTCATACATTATTGTCGCTAATAACCGGAATTGTGTTTACAGCTTAAAATATAGTAGAAATCATCTGCAATCAGTGTTGCCATAAATCTAGCCATTTTGAAATAATTTTATGCCACTAAACTTTTTGAGCTTAAAAAGTATTTTAGAATTTTTAAATGCTTTTATCTCTAATATGGTCTTCGCATTAGTGGAATATGTTGTTTTCCGGAATATTTCAGGAAAATGAACTGGATTTTTCATATAAAAATATATTCCGGAATATGTATATTCCACTTTCATATTCTAGTTTGTCAGGGTTAAAATGCTATATTTATAGTTACTTTCACTCACTTTTTGAAATTTTATTATAGTTGGCAACAATTTTTTTTGTCAAATTCGAGTAAAATGAAAAAAAAAAACAAAACTTTCATATTCTAGTTTGTCAGGGTTAAAATGCTATATTTATAGTTACTTTCACTCACTTTTTGAAATTTTATTATAGTTGGCAACAATTTTTTTTGTCAAATTCGAGTAAAATGAAAAAAAAAAACAAAATAAAATTGATAAAAAGTGAGATAAAAAGTCAAAATTTTCTACAACAAAAATTTTTTCTCTTTCTAAATTTTTAAATTCCACTTCTCATCAAATTTTGTAATGCGAACGGTAATTTGTTTTCCAGAATATAATTGGAATTTAAATTAGAATGCGAACAAGGTACAAGCAGTCGCTGGGTTTTAATTTTTTCTAAGCCGCCGAATTCCCCAAAACAAGTAATTTTAAGTCGCTGGCCGCAGCATTCGAAGGGCAAAAATCAACTAGTCGCCGTCGAAAAAATCGATCGGCGTCATATCTTATATGCACTTGGCCATTTTAAATATTTATTTAGCCTTCCCAGAAAATACTACTTGCCATGAAGTTTCACTTCTTCCGTGTGTCCCGAGACTCACATATGTTTTTTTTCTTTTTTAACGAATATATTTTTGTTATTTATTTTTAGTTTGAATACAAAATTTATATTTTTTTTAGGTTTGAATTTGAATAAAAAATTTATATTTTGTATTTGTATTGGGTAGGTGACTTAAAGTCAAGTGACCTTATGTCCATTTCATAACGACATAAAGTCAATTGACATTATGTCGTTTATGAAATGGACATAAAGTCAAAGTTAAAAAAGACATAAAATCACTTAACTTTATGTCGTTTTCATTCAAAAATGAAAACGACACAATGTCAAGTTTGCTCAAACAATAAGTATTTTTTATTTCTATTATTTCAGAAGGACCTGGTTGCAGTTTTTGCCGCATAAATATTAAGTCGAACAGGACTAAGTTTCTGACTCTTTTGATAGTCCATCTTCATTCTCTGCATCAGACGAGTCAAAATTTTCTTCATGTAAGCAATTAACGGACAAGCATAAAAATGCTACTCAAAAAAAACTTGAACCGAAAAAAAACAGGTTTTGAACCGTAACCGGAACGAAATTCAAATTTTCAAAACCGAAACGTAACCCGAAACGATAAAATTTTAAGAACGAAACCGAAAACCGGAACAAAATAAATTGCGGTTCGAAGCTCTGATTATAAGTAAATTGAAGCTTTTAACAACTACATTATGTAAACAATAAGAATTTTGTTTAGCTTTATCATAATCTTTTAATTATAAACTAAGAACTTAATGTTTAATATTAAAAAATCTGGTCCAAATTATGTAATCCTGTTTTTCTAATTGTTCTAATAATAATTTCAACTTAACATCAAATGATTCACATCGTATTGGCATTTCTAATGAATAGAAAAGATTTTCAACACTTTATCTGATTATAGCTCATATATTCCTTTCAATAATAAATCCATTTAATTCAGACCATTTTCTGAAATTACCATAAACGTTTTAACTAAGTGGGTAACTACCATAGGAACTGATTTCATACAAAACTTCAGAAAAATTATTCTGAAAATTCCAGTATTTATAATACAAATCCTCCCTTAAGTGGATATTTTAATTTTTAATTTGATTTTTATAAAATCACTCAAAAAAAAAGAGATGTAAGCACCTACTTACCTATCAACATTATTAGAAATTTATTCATTCGACAAAATGTTGTAAAAAAGACTTACCAATCGTATTATCTTATTTTTTAAATTTTTTCTAATTCTTATTTTCAGATTACAAGTAAACGTACTAAACCAATATCAAAATAATTAAAATTAATATAATTCTTATTTAACTAAAATCAATCGACTTGAGTTTTTAATACCCTTCCATCTGAAGTTATAAAATAATAATAGAATAAATGAATGATAGATTCAGTAGTAAGATGATCGAACAACTTATCTTAGAAGATTTCCATGTGGATGAATTCCTTAAAATGGGATAATTTGAATGTACATTTATATAATTTCTTTTAAATTGCAGGAATTCATTATTGTAGAAATCTTAAAAAAAAAAGTTTAATAGAATACGCGACTTTTCGGGATATACCTATTTGAGATACAAAAATTCGTTTAACTTAGGTTATACAATCGGTTCATTTATAAGGGCTAAAAAGTTCATACGAACGACGGTCTATTTCAATTTCGTGGCTTCTTAAGTATTAAGAACTGTGAGATAGATGTTGGACCCCTAATGTTAGTTAAGTGAAGAGAACTTATCAGAACAAAAAATAATAATAAAAAAAGATTAAACCAAATTTAAATTTAAATCAGGTATGCCAGACGCTTAATAATAAATGTTTATCGTACTACAACGTTATATCGTACAATGTATATATTAAAATATTTATAGCTCCTCTCCAACACCACCTGTACCCAGTGATGGGATTTAGCCGGTTCGCACGAACCGTTTCCTAAAATATTTACGATTCGCGCGAACCGTTTCCTGAAATTTATAGGTAAGCGAAAATCGCCTGAAAAAGTTTTGAAATAACAGTCCCTCCGTGGCAATTTCTCAACTACTCAAAGAATATAGAATTTAAATTTACATTGAAATTTGTATTAAAAATCAAATGTGTTATTTAAAAAATAAAAAACTACTTTCACACGATGAGTATCTCGACAGGTGATGCGCGTACAATTTACAATAAAACAATTTGTTTCTTTGCTTTTTTATTAATTTATAATAGAAATACATACTGGAAAATTTGACAATCGTTTTACTTCTTTATTTGAAAAATCTCCTTTTTCTTTAACTATGTTATGTTAATACTGTGAGTAAAGACTGAATAAGAGTAAAAATATGCTTTTACAAAGTAATAAAGGTGTAACAAGCAAGCCTGTTTTAAAATCACAACATTTGGAAACATGAATCTAAAAATGTATGAGTTTTTATGAAGGAGAAAGTAAATATATGTTCTGGAAAGTTCTTTAGAATCTAATTAAAAAAAATTAAAACAACTTTTTAGAGGAATCGAAACCACAAAAAAAATTGTTGTTAAATGTTTTGAATTTCACCACTGCCTTTACCCATCAGTTTTAGGGAGGTAGAGCTTATGGCGCATTTTTTTTAAACGTGGTATCCCCAGTAGGTCTAATCCATATAACATTTTTAAATATTATTCATTTATAATATAACAAAATATATGTATAAAAAATAAATAAAATTAGTAATAAATAATAAATTTTGAGAAATGATTTCGAAATGCTTTAAATTTAAATTTTGATGTTGTTGTTCACATTTGTTGTATTTACTATTTTTTTTACTAGATTTTTCTCTTTCTTTTGATTTGAAATATTCAAGATCTGCATAATTTACATAAAAAGAAACTGTCAACACTACACTTAGTTTTTTTGTAGTCAATTTGAAAACATCTTTTACATACAACTTTTTGGCATACGGTACAATTTTTAATTTCTTCTCCACAATTATTTCCGCAGTGGATACAAAATGTCTTAATATTTTCGGATTGAGACAACAATAATGTTCCAAATAGAAAAATTGAACCATTTAGTGTAAAAATATTGAATTACCTTTTTGCAGATGAGGATGATCAGGATTGACAATTATTTTTTCGGCAAATTCACAAATGAGAGGACCGTAGCTGTAACTATCGTTTTGTATAAAATTATTTGGAGAGTAGATTGGTGTTAACTCATTGCATATTCCTTTTTGCTTGAAAAATTTATTGAATTTTTTTAGATATTTTTTTATTGTATTCATATCAGTGCCCTGAGGATCAATTATATAAAACTGTTGCTAATTTAACATTTATAACTGCAAGCATCCAATGCATATTATTCTGATTAATTTTTGAAAAGCTTATTTGTTTCTCTTTCAAAAACAAATAATCGGAAGAATTAAAATATGTCAAATACTGCTCTTGAGTGATACAACAAGAGATATTATTGTCAACTAGACCAAACTATTCAGTTTCAACATACATGCAATTATTATGTCTAGTATCAACAA
Source organism: Hybos culiciformis (assembly GCA_964007475.1). Taxonomy (NCBI): domain Eukaryota; kingdom Metazoa; phylum Arthropoda; class Insecta; order Diptera; family Hybotidae; genus Hybos; species Hybos culiciformis. The sequence goes on from OZ023273.1 coordinate 83,212,571, forward strand.
AATTTAAATCGTTATTTTTTAACGATTCATTATTTCTATACGCAAAGTAAATCAAAAATTTTTTAAGATATATTACCACACATTCAGGGTGGTCACTATGTGGATTTTCCATAAAATTCCGCTCTCTTAAAATTGCATTGACAGTAGCATAACTGACGTCAGTAACCACTTCCTTAATTTTTTTAAACATTTTACTTTTTGCAGAGTATTTCTTACATCTGCTAAGAAGCACCCAATTTAGCGTCTTGCCTTAGCTTCGTGCTCACTATCACTACTAATCATACTACAAGGGGTAGTATTTTGTTGTTTCTTATTCTCATAACCGCCGCGTAGAACAAAACTCGTTTTTGAGCTCCCTTTGGCGCCCGTATAACTTACCTGTCGCATCAATATACAAAATATTTTCTGTACTAAACTCAAATATTTTTTTAATAATCCTTTGATTATATATGTAGTCTCCAAACGGGTCCTGTACTTTTTGAAAAAACCATAATTTTTTTCCATTTCCAAAAGATCGAAAAAATCGTCCTTAGTGCAATCAAGCTCTGCCTTTCTTTCTTGATTTACTTTTCTTATTACGTGTTTACTCTTTATTCCTTGAAGATTCCTTTTTTCAACAATCGATTTGCTTGTTCATTCAAATAATTATGTGAGATATAACAACAACGCAGGTCATTTTTCGTTAAAAGCTTTTAAAGGCCTCTGACTTGTGAAGTGAGTCAGTACTTTTTTTTTCTGCGGAGCTTACATTTATTCCATGGGTAGCTCTTTTGAATTTCTAAATATTTCTACTCTAAATCAAGAAATGTTAAAAACTTATAATGTGTACAACTGTAATGGGAACAATAAGCATACAAAATACACCTGCTTTTAGTTTTATTGAGTCCTTTAAAATTTAAAAAACACACATTATTAAATTTTCTGAAATTCCATTTGAATTATAAATTTTATTTTCTCTGGAAAAGTACAACCAATATCTTCCTCTGCAATTAATTGCAATTCAAGATCCAGAATAAGAAATTCGCCTTTTTTGTGAAATAAACCCTTGAAAGAACGTACAAGTTTTATAATATTAGCAGGTTCGAATTTTATTTCTACATTTACTTTTTCGTTTTTATTATGAATAATTTTTAAAGAAAGATATTTTTCTATATTGTGAATTTTAGAATCTGGAATCTTAATAGAATCTAAGCTGAAACTATTAGGCTGATTTTCGATTTCAATTTCTTCAATTTTTGAATAATTTTCGTAATCTTAATTTTTTTTTCCAATAAATTATTTTCTTTTTTATTAGTAATTTCATTTATTTTTATTTTTTCAAAATCTAAATCGAAATTTTGTGACTCAAAATCATTTTTTCATATGCATCCAGCAATATATTGGGAGTGACATTATTATCGTTTTCTGCTTCATTATAGTCATCATTTTCTTGAATAAAGCCAGCCTTCTTAAAACAGTTCTTAATTGTTTCTTGTGATACATTCAATAACCAAGATTCATACAAAAAATTTATGGCATCAAGTAAATTTATTTTTGGTGGTGGTTTGTTCTGTTCTGTGGCATCCAAATACATCAGAACTATTTTATGTCTATAATGACACTTTAAACTACGAATGATACCCATATCCATCGGTTGAAGTTTAGATGTCATATTTGGTGGAAAAAAGTGGACTTCAATATTTTTAAATTTAACGCTTGATTTGGGATGGGCTGAACAATTATCAAAAAAGAATAAAACTTGCCTTTTTTCCTTTCCAAATTTAGCATCTAAATTTAACAATCATTCTTCAAAAAAAAAGGCAGTCATCCATGCCTTGGTTGTTATATTTGTAGTCGACTGGAAGTGTGCTTACGTTCTTAAAGCATCTTGGTTTTCCATATCTTCCAATAACAAGCGGCTTCAACTTTTCAGACCCATCCAATCAGTACAGTGATTCTAACTTTGCTATATTTTCCTAATAAAAAAAATCTTCATTTTAAATTCTATACAAAAAATGGTGAAACGACATAAAATGAAATCGCTTCATAAATAAACATTCAATACCCGCGGCAAGATAAAACTTACCTTTTAAACATTTATCACGTTGAAAAGCCATAGTTTTCCCTTGTAAGCGTTCAAAAAATAATGTAGCTTGTAGCAATATTAGCATCCACCCCTGCAGCATCACCCGTTAAACGTTTAAACTTAACATCATTTCTCTTTTTGTACTTTTGGAGCCATCCGTTTGATGCTTTAAAATCTGTTAAATGCATAATTTCTGCAATTTTTTTGGGCTTTTTGTTGAATTATTTTCCCAGAAACGTGAATTAAATTCGTTCTTGCATTTTGGAGAAATGTGTTAAGGGCATGATCTAAATTATTGTTTTTAATTTGTTTCTTTTTTTTTTAAAGAGATGGATCGCCTTCAACTAATGTTCTTAAATTCTCTTTCTTTCTATATACACCGTATAAAGTTGACACCGGTATTCCAGTTGATGCAGCGACTTTGCTAAAACTTTCTCTATTTTCCAGTCTTACTACTGCATCCATTTTTTTTTTATAAGTAAGATACTTAACTTTTGACTCATTTTTTTTTATTTTAAACTTTTATTTTTTTAAACTTTAAGCTTTCACACTTTAGAAATTTTTGTTTCACGAAATTCAACTTTCTGTGTTAAGAGTGTAATATTATTTAAATTTTTTTTCAAAAATTCAAATTTTCAAAACCTACTACATTTTCTATTTTTTTTTTTGTATGACTAACTGAGGTATAATACAAAAAACTGTATGACCAAAGGAGGTTTATGAGTAAAAGAGTTTTATGACTACGAGAGGCAAGTTTTCATATAAATTTGAAGGGTCGGAAAAAAATGTTGACCAACTGTGAGTTTCTGACTATGAGAATGTATGACTATCAGAGGTTCCATCTGTATATATTTCTTTTTTCTGTATTTCAGATACGCGAATAATGATAAATACCTATTAAATAAAATCTGTGAACTAGAATTGAAAACACAACAAACTTTAAAGCCTTTCTAAAATTAACCACAGTATCGTAAAATATGTTGACAAATATGTATAATAAAATCTCAGAAATATATTACATAATATCTGATTCCATAAAAAAATCTGTCATAAGTTTGAAAAATGTTACAGAAAAGTTATAAATGCAAATTATTGTTTTTTGTATTAAAATTCTTATTTATTTCAAATATATTGGTGCAATTAATTATTCTAACCAAGTCCTAGCTAAACCTCTGCGCAACCTTTTCTGCCTTTCGTACTCACTTGGCATTTACCCCACCAAGTGGAAAGTTGTGCATGTTCAGCCTATTCCAAAAAAAGGCGATAAATGCGATCCCTCTAACTACAGGCCCATTGCCCTTACTTCTATTCTTTCCAAAGTAATGGAATCCCTTATTAACATTAAAGTTAAAAAATGCCTAGAAGACAACAAATTGCTAAGTGACCAGCAATATGGTTTTCGTACGAATAGATCGACTGGTGATCTAATGGTATATTTATCCGACAAGCTCAATACCAGTCTTCAAAACTCCGGTGAGGCTTGTGTTGTTGCTTTGGATATAGCTAAGACTTTTCATCGAGTGTGGCACTCGCCCTGATTTTTAAAGTTAAATCAATTTGTCTAGGATCAGCCTTTGTCAATTGGATCAGCCTTTGTCAATTGGATCAGCAACTTTTTGTCTGGCCGCTCTATTCGTGCCGATGACAGTAACTTGGTAGCATGCTGCGATTTTATTAATAGGAAATCAGCATCTTCGACCTTTCCAAAATTTCACAATGGGGTGTTCTCAACAGAGTTAAGTTCAACGGATCCAAAACCCAATGCTGCCTAATTTCTAGAAAGCTGTCAACTTTCGATCCCCAATTTACTTTAAAAGGAGAAAGTATTGCCAAATCTGGAAGCCTTGACATTTAAGGTTCGAAAATAACTAGCGATTTAACCTGGAAAATTCATATTTTCGAAACGGCTAAAAACGAAGCTAAATGTTTAGGTTTTCTAAAAAGATGTATACAATACTTTTCCCCCTCTGATCTCTTAAAATTCTACAAATCCTACATACGACCGAAAATAGAATATAATTCGCATATATGGGCTGGTGCTCCTAAAACCTATCTTCAGTACCTGGAAAAAGTCCAGAGGAGGGCTATTAGATTGATTAATAATAACCAAACCACCAGCTCATCACTCAACCAGCGTTGCAGTGTAGCTGCACTTTCCATTTTTTATAATTACTTTGTTGGAACAGATACGTGTTCGCTGGAAGTAAAAGCCCTACTTCCTCTATTTTTCAAAATTCGCAGATGTGATAGAACCGCAGCTTCGGAGATTCGTTTTCAGTTTGCACCTCGACAATGTGGAATGCTCTCCCATCAAAATTGTTCACGACAGCTGGCTGACGTTTGATTTACGACTTGTGCCGTTTTAAGAAGAGTGTAAATTTTTAAGTATAAAAGATATAAAAGGTATAAAAGGTTTGGTAACTTTAATAAAAAATAAAAAAAAAATATAGAAAAAAAAACAAGGAATTTGGTAATGGTAGCTGTAATATACTTATCCATTAATATAATTTGATAAATATTAAAATACCACCTTTTTTATATAAAAAAAAATTTATTGCTTCACAAAAAAAAAACAGTTAAATAATAATAATAATAATAATAATTATTAGCTAAGCATTTCAAAATATCTATTTATTTTTGGAATGGATAATAATCCATACCAGAATTATATTTAAATTTAGGGTTTTTCTTCTGTTGATCTAATTTTATCATTTCTTGAATATCCTTACGATAATCTCTGATGGTAGTAATTCCTCATGCAATGTACATTCAAAGTTCTCGTGTTATATCAAATTCACATCCCCATTATTCTGTTAAATCAGTTATATTATTTGGAGCAGTATCAAATTTGAAAATAAAATAACTTCCTTTTTTGTGTGCTAAACCATGAACGCTTGTTTTGTGTGGCAATTTACGATGTCCTAAATTTTCCAATTTTCAAATAAATCCACCTTTATCAATAATTGCATCAGATGTTCGTTTTAAACTTGAAATTATCTCTGGTCGGAACATTAGACGTACAACCAAAGCAAGTTCGTATGTAAGGATATCGATAATTTTCTAAAAATTTAAATAAAATTAATATAAAAAATAGGTAAATAAATTTGACTGGACAATATAGCTTAAAACGCAGAAAACTTTCTTAGAATTATTCCAAGTTATTTAAGAAATTATAAGAAGTTATTTTGTAAAAAGAGGTAGGCAGTATTTTCTCATTTTCTTTTTACTTTTCACAATAATAATCAACAAGATTAAAAAAATTAAAGTCTTTTGCCTTGCGTTTCTACTAGTTTGGGGGGATAACCAATAACAATTAAGTAAACAGTAAATGACTAAGAATGTCAGATCAACATGATCCGAAAATATTATGGGTAGAGAACGTAATCTAAATTCGCATGTAGGTATCTTGTAGTATAATGTTTTATAAATTTTGTAGCAAATATTTTAGTAGGCAAGAATATACATAATTAATAATAACAGTGTATCTACCTACTTATTGCTTAAAACATTAGTTATTAGTAACTTATTCAAACATTTTTAAGACATTCATTATTGGACAGAATTTTTTTCATTATTGGGCAATATTTTATTTTTTTTTTAGTAATTGTAAAGATATTTCTAGCTGAATCAAGAAAGGTTTTTAATTCCACGTCCACCAGCACCAAAGAATCGATCATTGAAATTTTGTTATGAATTTATATATTCCGTTGAATCATAAAAATAAAATTTTTCGACTGGTATCCAAATATTATTTTATTTTTATCGAATATCGAAATAAATTAAAAAAATATTTTTCTGAAACAAATTTAAAAATAAACACAAAATTGACGTTTGGAAATTTCTAATTATACCACGATAGCAAAATCTAAAATGCCGGGAACAAACAGCCTACAAAACTTTGCTACAAAGAAACATCGAGTCCAGTAAGATGTACAATATTTGGAATCACATATTAGAAGTTTCAGAGCAAATATTGGGTGGGGTCCAACTTCGAACATCTGTACTAGATGTGATAGCTGCCCTACAAAAAATTTGCAAATTTTATTTCATTTTTTCTTTTTTTCAGGAGGATTCTTAACATGCCAGACGACTGGTATCGAAATTCCTCGAAGGGGGGAATATTGGTTGGGCTTTGGTCCAACTTGAGCCAACAAAACCGTTAATAAGTGAAAAATTGATGAGAATACTTCTACAAATGTCTTCAAAGGGCAAAGAAAATATGATTGATTATTTGAAATTTTGGATTTACTTGAAAAAGGAATGAAGATGATCACGTCCACTGTGTGTTATTTGTCAAGAAATGCTAACTAATGAGAGAGACCTAGTAAATTATTGCGACATTTTGAAACGAAACATCCTGATTTAAAAAATAAACCAATCGATTATTTTAAAAGGAATTTACAGGAATTAAATAATTCAAAAAATCTGCTTTCCCACTTTACTAGCATTAAAGAAAAAAGCTCTGCTCGCCTCATACCTCATTAGTTTGCGCATTGCACAATCTGGTAAGCCCCATACCGTTGAATAGTCTTTAGTACTTCTAGTGCTAAAACATGATGAGTTATGTTTGGAGAGAAGAGCTTAAAGGAAATAGAATCAATTCCACTTTCCATAACACTGTTGTTCGTAGAATTGTTGAAATATCTAATTAGGTAGAAAATCACCTTTTTTTAAACTTTTTTGACAAATAAAGGACAAAATATAGAATAACAATGGAAAAGGAGGGCAAAATGAGGAATCACAAAAAAAGGACGACACTTTTTTTACTATCACTAAAGGAAGGCAAAAGGTGAAAATCAATTTTAAATTATTAGCATTGTGGTTTTAGTTGACACACATGTGCATACGTACTGCTTACATAACATATCTTAAAGTTGTATGTCGAAGACTACCAAATAATTTTTTTTTTTCAAATTTCCTTATCCGCCTGAAAATACGCAATAATTTGGCTATTAGGCTAAAATTATTTGAAATATTTATTTTTGGTTAAAACAATTAAAATACCTTTCCATTTATTAATTAAAGAATCGATTTAGACAACTAAAAATTTGTATCAAGTTTAATTTTGATTTCATAACTTAGTGAAATCTATAGTTTTTTCTGTCATATCAAAAATAATTGCTAAAAGAATAACTGGACAAATTTATTGAAAATTTATTGAAAATTCAATAGGTTAGGTCAGTTACTTTTTTGTCTTTATTTTCATGATACGTAATTAAATAATAAATACAAAATGGAGATTTCAAAAATTATCATTTTAAGCCCACTTCGTTCATTAGGTCAAAAGTTATAGAAGTTTCTTCTTCGATAAAAACAATACTACGGCGAAAAATTAAAATGGCTCTATTCAAGTGAACCACCTGTTTCTAATTTTTTTGTGATTGTTTTTCAATTTGGCAGAGACTAGTTCATAATTTTTGTGAATTATGGTACATTAGTTTTAATGTAAAAAAAAATCTAAAATTTTTTTAAAGTGACTCAAATTAAGCAAATTTAAATTTGACATTATTATAAGATCCAGGAGTAATTTAAACTTAAAAAATATGTAACATCTACATAAATAATATATTATTGTATAAATACGTTCATAGTAAATAAAATATATTAAATTTTGTTTTAATTCTTTGTTGGGACAAACCTTTCTCTATTAATTATTTATTAACTCTTATCATTGTTCTACCCACTTATTGATCAGAAAATTGGTACTAGAAATTTTTTTAATTACAAGTTTTCTTTAATTCAAATTATTTTCAAAAGTTATGGAATCAGTTGATAAGATTCAAGATTTTATTTTAACGAAAATAGTTTTTATTGAAGCATTTTATGATTGGATGAATTTTACAAAGCGTATAAAAGGGTATCAAATGATATAACAAATACAACGTCATTTTATTCAAAAAAATACTACTTGTATTATTTGGTGTTATGCTATTCGTAACAAAAACTGTTAAGCCAATTTCTACTATTTTCAAACTGTTTTATCAAAAATGAAACTTTGTACGATAATCGACTATGAAAGAATTAACATAATGAAGGAACTGAAATGTAAAGTGGATAAAAAAAATATTTATAAATTTTAGTGAAGAAAAAAATATTAAAGTTTTTCTGTTGAAGTAAAATATAATACTGCGAATTTGTTATTTTCATTCGAAAGAAAATACAAAATTTATTATTTCAAACATATAAAATTAACTTCTGATGTGAACTTTATTGTTCCTAAAATAAATACATACTTGTGAACAATATTATGATTGTGTTCAAACAAAAAAAAAATTTATAACAAATAAACTTATTATACCTAATTTTGCAACATTTTAAAAATATTTTTTAAAAATATTTTTAAAGTGATAAATAAATAATAATGAATTAACCCACTTAGCAATAATATTTTGGGCTCATTTTTTGTTTTTATTTATTCGCTAAACATACTTGATTAAAATATTTATTATTGGAATTTTCTTATTTGAATTTAAGAATTTGTAGTCCATCGATAATATTGTTTAATAATTTCAAATGAAATTTCAAAAAAAAAAAAAAATAGAATGTCAAACAAAAATTTTTTTCTTAAGTTTTCATAAGTTTTATATTTTTCTTATTTAATAAAGGGACCCTTGATCCACCTTTTTTTTGTTGTTGAAAATTCCACGGCACTAGTAATGTACATAACTTTAGGATTCTGAATGTAAACGTGATGCTTCTTTCAAACGCATATAATTTTTTCCAAGTTTTAAAATAATTTTGTTAATTTTATTTTTTTGTAATAAATCTTTTTAGTTTTTGTTAGAAAATTGAAACACATAAAATTTTTTCTTTTTATTTGTGTAAAGAAGGACATTCAAATTATTTTTCTTTTTTATTTTTGATTCGGATCTTGAATCTGTTCTAATTTTGAATGTGTTTCATTCATTAAAGCTGAGATATGAACTCATAAGCGCTTTAATGTCCGTTACATATCAAACAATTTGATAAGACTGAAACAGTAGAATAATTCTAGAAGTTTTCTTATAATATTAAGATAAAAACTGTTTGGTTTCTAAATGAATATTTCAATTTACAGAAGATTACTATGTTTATTAAAACATTTGGTAAAGCCGGTATTCAATAAAAAAAAGGAAGATAAAACAGATAAGAAGCCTCATATAATTTCCACAATATTTTTTTTTGTACACAGATCGATCAACTCTATTGAGAGAATTTAGATAACTGATATTCAGTCATTCGCCCACTTTATGTCATTTGAGCTACAAATAAATTGCTATTATACTTAATAAATCAAATTTTCATTACCTGATCATTTTCAGGTGGAAAATAATTTTTTTTTCCATAAACCACATTAAAAATAAACGCTCATTAAATTACTTCCTTTTATCTATTTTTAGTTTAAGAGTCTGACAATCAATACAATTTTTAATAATATAATATTCATTACAACGAGCCTATAGAGAATATGATGATGAAACAACTTTTAAAGTACATCTCATATTACTCACTTCTTTTCTCTTAGTAATGAAACTCAAAATTAGAAAATATTCTGTAGTCATTTAGACTCTGCAAAATTTCAACGGTTACGTATTATTTATTTATATTTACCTCAACATTTCAAGAGAATTTTAGGTACATATAAAATTAAAGTATGTTAGGCAAACAAAATTATATGTGTTATACAAATATGTATACTGTGATGATAAAAAAAACCATATGTATTAAAAAAATATTTAAACTTATAAAATAGTTATTGTTAACTGAAAATTAATTTAGCTTTTGTTTAGTACGGTAAACAAACTTCATATATTATGAAATATTTGTTTAATAATTAACAAGCTTCCGCAATTGTATACACAAAATACCTGTAGGGCTCTGCAACTACATAACTGAAACTACACAAATAATAAACATGAAAGTAAAGCAAATAAAATTTGGTAGTAAACAATAACAACTTACATGTTATTAATAATATTATTTTATTTTCTTTGAATGGATAAATTTTTAGAAAATAAAACTTGATGATGTTCGTGCTGTAATTATCGATTTATCATTGGTTTAATATCGCAAAGACTTTGTTGTTAGTTCAACCCACACATCAAACGGATCTAATTATTTAAATATGCTAGAAAGAAGGTTTTTTATTTTCTTTTATTTTTTAAATAATCGGAAACTTCACTTCAAAATTTTAGTGTGCAATAATGCAATTTATGATTTTATTAAATATTATTATATACAGAGACCTAGATTAGATATAAAACACATTAACTTATAATATTCAAGCGCTTAAAAAAAATTATATTTTAGGTTATACATATATCAATCAAGGATGGGAACAATATTATAATTTCGAGCTTTTCGAACATTTTGATTTGCGAAACTTTTTTAAAAAAACTTTTAATAAACTGTAGCTTAAATGCGGATTTACTTCGATTTACGATACTTTAATTTAAAAATCTTACTCACAATTTGAAGTTCAACATTTTTTTAGGTTCCTTTAGTACCATGGATACCTGTACGAATCCTTGGAAAACATCGGTGTATAATTTTTTTTTAAGTTTCTTTAATCAACATCTATTTACGCAGATACTAATTCTCATTGAAATCCATTAAAATTTAAAAGAAAGTAGATATATAAATTTTTTATGCATATTATTTGGAAAACCCTTTGACCGGTTGAGAGCCTCTAACTGTTCAACCAATGTTATGTCGACGTGAAAGTGAATAAGATTGCACATATTTTGGCGTTTATTTTTGTGACGGACCGTCGAGCGAACGACCATTTAATAAAAATATATAGTCCTGACCCAAAACAAACAATTTCTTACTATGAACTACACCAAACTGAAACATACAATAAAATTGGTTCAAATAGTTTTTCCATAATTCTAATTTTACTTTAAAGTTTTCAGAATTTTTCAATATTCCAAACTAAAGAAAATTTTTTAGCAAATAAAAATAAAAATAATTAAGAATGAAAAATCGCATTTTCAGATCAAGATAATATTCCAACATCCCTGAATAATGTTGTCATCTAACATGGTCTTTATATAAATACATATACATATAATTTGATTTCGTGCCAAATCAGTAATAATTAAGGAAAAAAAAACTTGAAAATTAAACATTATTATTAAATTTTTAAAATACACATTATATGTATTATTATTATTATATCCATACCTACCTATATAATGTTTATTTATGTATTTTTTGTGCCAAAAACTTATATTTCATATCATTTTGCACGTGTTTTTATTTTCGCGAAAATCTTATCACGCACTATTTTTTTGTTTTTTTATTTAACTTTGTTACCTCATTCATAACATTTCTTCAGTCCAGGGTTGGACTGGCCCACCGGGACATTTCCCGGTGGGCCGGTAATATTTGGGCCGATAAATCAAAACTTTTTATTACTAATTATTTTAAAGATACAATAGAAACTGATTTAAATATATTTTGATTGGAAATTATTTTGGGAAAGAATCGAAGTATAATAACTTCGAAAGTATGGTACTTAGTGCGCTGAACAATTTAACTTTGAAAATGCTGTAAACAGGAAAGTTATATTCAAAAAAATATTTGTTAATTGATTCGATGAGATTCCAACTCTCTAGTCCTCTTTTATGCTAAAATATATTAAATGTATGAGATTTCGTTGGCCTGCAACTCATTTGACTTAGATTAAAATAATTTAAATTCTGTTTTCAATTCCAAAATTTTAGTTTATTATAATCGTGATGTTTGGAAAGAAAATCGAATATAGATTATTTATTCAAAAAGTGTTATTAAAATTTAAAGTTCAAAACCCATATTGGAATCAATTTAAAAAGATTTCATTAAAGTTTATATTTGAATAGTGTTAGTTGTATTCCCATAAAATTTGAAATTAAAGCAACATTTATGATATCAGAAAATTTAGAAATTTGCTATGGAGTTGTTGTAACTTGATTGGATCTCCTTTCCATTAGAGTGAAAATAGACGGATGGGTTCATAATTCACAAATACTTAATTTAATTCTTTCCCAATATTCCAATTTAATTAACAATAATTCTAACAATTTTTCGTTCAGTTCCTATACTTTTTTTTTTTATAGTATAGCGTATTTATTTGGGCCTATATTCTAAATAAGCATTACATTTTTTTATATAAAGAAGTCAATAAGCAATGTATTTATATAAAGAAATGGGCCGGTAGTCCAAAATTTCCCGGTTTAATTTTTATAGCCAGTCCAACCCTGCTTCAGTCTAATGTATATTTTATTATAATATATGTAATGAATGGGTAATCATTAGAAAACTAAAAAATATAATGAAAATTCATTTTTCAAAATGAATCCACTTTTTTACTTAGGAAGAAAGAAAAACGAGTATTTAGTATCAAAAATTCAAGAATAAGGCATCGTGCCAATTTACTTGCAAGTTGTATTAAACAGATCTCAATTTAGACTTTTCTTTTATTAGTTTTCGATGTAAAATAAATGCAATTAACCTCAATCATTAAATTAGTTTGACGTAAAAATTGGTTTACGATCAAATTGTATGACGATCAAATTAGTTAACGATGAAATTGTTTGCCGTTCAACTCTTCTTTTTGAAGAGTTTACTTTAGGCAACGTGCTGTTTTGAAAGCTCTCAAAAATCTGAATGTGAAAAAGTCAACTGGCCCTGTTGGTATTCCGGCTGTGGTCCTTAAACATACTGCCTCTGTTCTAGCTAAACCTCTGCGCAACCTTTTCTATCTTTCATATTTACTTGGCATTTACTCCACCAAGTGGAAAATTGTGCATGTTCAGCCTATTCCAAAAAAAGGCGATAAATGCGATCCCTCTGACTACAGGACAATTGCCCTAACTTCTATTCTTTCCAAAGTAATGAAATCCCTCATTAACAATAAAGTTAAAAAATACATAGAATGCACCAAATTGCTAAGTGACCAGCAATATGGGTTTCGTACGAATAGATCGACTGGTAACCTGATGAGATATTTATCCCACAAGCTCAACGCCAGTCTTCACAACTCCGGTGAGGCTTGTGTTGTTGCTTTGGATATAGCTAAGGCTTTTGATCGAGTCTGGCACCCGGCTTTGATTTCTCAAGTTAAATCAATGGGTCTATGATGAGCCTTTGTCAACTGGATCAGTAACTTTCTGTCTGGTCGTTCTATTCGTGCTGTTGTCGATTGGTACCAGTCACATGTTTTCAATATCAACTCCGGTGTACCCCAAGGGTATGTTCTCTCCCCAACCCTCTTTTTAATTTTCATCAATGATCTTCTTAAATCCACAGCTTCGCCGATGACAGTAACTTGGTAGCAAGCTACGATTTTATTAATAGGAAATCAGCATCCTCAAATGCTGTTACTACTAAACGAAACTTCTTGCAAAGTACCATAAATCACGAACTTTCAAAAATTGCGCAATGGAGTCTTCTCAAAAGAGTTGAGTTTAACGCATCCAAAACTCAATGCTGCCTAGTTTCTAGAAAGCTGTCAACTTTCGATCCCCGATTTTCTTTTCAAGGAGAAAGTATTGCCAAATCTGGAAGCCTTGACATTTTAGGTTCGAAAATAACTAGCGATTTAAGCTGGAAAATTCATATTTTCGAAATTGCAAAAATCGCAGCATAATGTCTTGGTTTTTTAAAAAGATGTAAACAATAATTTTCTCCCTCTGATCTCCTTAACATTTACAAATCCTACATACGACCAAAATTAGAATAAAATTCGCATATATGGGCTGGTGCTCCCAAAACCCACCTTTAATACCTGGACAAAGTTCAGAGAAGGGCTATTAGATTGATAAACAATCACCAAACCACCAGCTTATTAACATCACTCAATCACCGTCGTAATGTAGGTTCACTTTCTATCTTTTATAAATACCTTGTTGGAATGGATACGTGTTCCCTGGAAGTAAAGTCCCTACTTCCTCAACTTCAAGTATTTTCACGCCAAACACGTACCGCTTCAATGTCACACCCATATTTCGTTAAAATTCCCAGATGTGATAGAACGATCTTCGGAGATCCGTTTTCTATTCGCACCTCGAGAATGTGGAATGCTCTCCCATCAGAATTGTTCCCGACAGCTGGCGGACGCTTGATTTACGACTTGCGCCGCTTTAAGAAGAGTGTAAATGATTACCTATTAACTGTCCCACTTTTTAATCCCGTCTAAACTTCCTCATTACCAAATCCATACTTCCTTAAGTATAAAAGGTATCCCACCTAGTGATTTGGTAACTTAAAAAAAAATAAAAATAAAAAAAAAGTTGTGTACGATAAAATATTTTACGTCCCAATTCTAATACGACCGAAGCAATGTACAAATAAATTGTAATCAGAAAACGGCGAAATGAGCATTCAATCGCTAATATTCTGAGATTTCGAGGTATAGGTACATGTTGATTATAAAAAGAAATTTAATTTTTCTTGATACAAACTTAAGGACTGTGCTTATTTAGAGTACTTCCATTACAATGATTTAGCTATTATTGCTATTATACTTAGCAAGTGAATTGGTTTTCTCTTTTTAATTTTTTTTTTTAGCCTTATTTTAAGTGGGTGATGTATAATAAAAAATCAACAAATTTGCCAACAAAAGAGCAAAAATAAAATGTATATATAATATATATATAATTGATCGTGCAAGAAAAACGTTTATTATATGTACATATATTTAAGAGTCAGTAGACATAAAACGTGCACATAAGTTTAATAGGCGCAATTTATCCAAAGTATTTATAATATATATATTTAAAAAAAAAAAGCTATTAATACGATTTTATCAAAAAATTTATCTTAAAATGATTAGGCATTGATTTTAATTTGTGATTAAATTAAATATATATTATTTCTAATTGCAATTCCTGTTTATTTTATTTTTTTTTTTTCAATTCTAATAGACGTACAGTATATGTTCAATTGAAAATACAAGTTAGGTTTTTTTTTCAACAGCTGTGTGGTTTAACAGTTGTTAAATACACTGGCTACGATAGCGCGTTAAAGTGAATTTTTTTACATGAAAAATAAAAAAAAAGATATTTTAAGTATAAATACACTATTCGATCAATAAAAATTGCACGAATAAATTTTTATCAGTATACATGATCTGGATCTGCAATTTAAATATTTTTTTTTATTTTTATACGTATTAAGCAAATAGTTTTTAGATTATTTTAGAATAATAGTTGTTATCTTTAAAACAGTAATTTCATTTAAAAAAAAAGTTAGTTTTACACCTAACTTAAAGGTCATGTTATACATATTTATATATTTATAATTATAGTATGAGAATTTTTTATGATAACGCAAATTTTAGAAATTCTCCCAAACTAATTTCAATAAATAGAACGGATATTTCTGGAGTGGAATTTTTTTTTTTTAATATTGTGGCTTGACGGAATGCTTTCATTGGTGACATACTGCTTTTTGAAGACTTTTTTTTTGTTTGGACAATAAGTTACATTTAGTCTTAGTTTTGAGTTTCCGTAATTTACATGTAATACACAATTATATTACTGAAATTACGTAATTTATATCTAACAAGAACTGATTATATCATTTACATTATTTGAATTTTCCCAGGACAAATGTGAGAGAAAAATTTTATTTCAAAATCTTTAATTCATAACGTGTGTACCCACCTCTAAAGCGTTTATTGGTTAAATTAATCTAGATCTAGACTAAAGTGACCATGTGATCAGATTTTCGCCGAACTGTGTTTGTTCAGATTTTTGATTTTAGAAAAAATAATATAAAAAAGGGTCAATTTGTTACAAAAAAATATTTATTTTATTCATTTTCATCAACTTGAGTTGATGTCGATGCTACAGCATTCAAATATTTATTTTGTCCTTTAATTTTTCTTAAAATTTCTGGTTTTGATCTGATATAATTGTAAAACTCAATACAATCAAAATCAAAATTGTGTTTTACAAATAAAATTGACTTCACATGTAATCTGGTTTTGTCTGAACTCCATATTTTATTTATAGTAGAAAAAATTCTTTCTACTGCAGCAGATGTTCCTGGTAAAGAGAATGCATATTCGACAATTTTTGACATTATGTCGCATTATACCTAACTGTGTTTGCGACATTATATCTAACTGTGTCTTAATAAGCATTGTTGACAATAAAGTGAAATTCTATCATAACAGTGTTGTTTGACACAATTAATTTCGCTACCATACTCGTACCGTTTGATCTGCGAATCTTCGTTCCAACTAATTAATAAAATCTACAGTCCACTTACCATCAATTTTCCATCAACTAGAGAACCGAAATGTGTATAATCATTGTTCATGCGATCTTTTTTTTGAAGTTAATACTTCTTTAGGCGCGTTGTATGATTTTTGATGGAGGGTAAAAATCTATTTTCAAATTCGAGTCTCGCAAACGCGTGAGATTTTTTCTCACAAAAATAAGAATAAGAATACTCAAAATACGACTCGAATTTGAAAAATGTACAAAAAAAAATGAGTAGTTATTTATTAGAATTTTTTTATTAGATTTTTATTAATTATTCCTTCATCGGGGTTCGAACCTGCGTTCTTAGCATTGCAATCCGCCAACAAGTACAAAATATAAATTTTGTATATACATTTTCTGTGTGGTGTGTTGGTGATTTGCAATGCTAAGGACGCAGGTTCGAAACCCGAAGAGAGCAAAAAATCTAGTATGAATAATTGAAATCTATATACTATATAATTGAAACTATTATTTTTATATTTATATCAAATTCTTTTGATAAAATGAAACCAACAATTTTTTTTCAAAATACGTAGCTCCGGTGAAATAAAGATTACCTGACCAAAAATTTTCTGTAGGTAGTTACGGTTAGGGCCTTCTCGGTTCAAAATATACAAAAATAAATTTTTCAAAATAGGTAGCTCCGGTGAAATAAAGATTCCTTGACCAAAAATTTTGGGTAGGAAAATACTGTTAGAGTCTTCCAGACTCAAAATAGGCAAAAAGAAAATAAAAATCAAAATAGGTAGCTCCGGTGAAATAAAGATTAACTGACCAAAATTTTTGGGTAGGGAACTACTGTAAGAGTCTTCCCGACTTCAAATATGCAAAAAAAAAAGTTTTCAAAATTGGTAGCTCCGGTGAAATAAAGATTACCTGCCCAAAAATTTTGGGTAGGAACTACGGTTGGAGTCATTCCGGCTCAAAATATGCAAAAAAAATAACACTCGAAGCAGTCATAGGAACTGCCGAAAGAAGTTAATACTTAAAAGCTTGAAACTATAAAATAACAGTGGCTACAAATAATGGATTGCTCAGTAAATTGTAAATTAAAATAAAAATTAGTCCATCAGTAGCCACGGTTATTTCACAGTTTAAACCTTTTAAGTATTAACTTCTTTTGGCAGTTCGTATGACTTCTTTTCACAGTATGACTTCTTTTGGCAGTTCGTATGACTGTTTTTTTTATTTTAGTTGTTCAGATTTTACCAAAAAAAATTATGGTCACTTTAATCTAGACCAGTCCCGTTCAAACTGCGGCCCGCGGGTCGCAAGCGGCCCAATAAAGAAATTCTGCGGCCCTTTTTAAAAAAAAGTTTTCATACAAATTTTGATACAATATGTAATATATATGTAATCTATGATCATGCAGTTTTTTTTACTAGCTAAATTTAAAATAAAAATTTTCTAGTAAAAATAATTTAAAATAAAATTTTCCTTGTTTAACAGATATTCATCTTAAAAATTCTTTGCGATTGGCTGTTACAAACATCACGCCTAATATTACAGAAATAATGAGTAAACACCAATTCCACAAATCACATTAAAATTATTGCGATATATTTTTATATACTTTTAGTTGTAATAAATAAAAATAACTATTTTCTATTCAAAATCAAATACTTAACTTATTTACTTTCTATTCTAAAATCATTTTATTAGTTATGTTATAACATTTCATGCGGCCCGCTGATATACCCGAGTTGTAAGAAAGGCCCATATACCAAATAAGTTTGCACGGAACTGATCTAGACAAAAGAAATCACTTATCATTAAAAAAATACATATGCGCTTAGACCACACAACAGAAGTGAAACTTCTTTTGGACCATTTAATAAAACTCGTTTTTCGTTTTTTTTATTATCAGTTTGATAGACTTTTATAGAAGTTGCTCCCCCTACTTTGAGACTTTGTCACTACCTTCCGACCCTCCCTTTAACCCACCTCTTTCGACCATCTCTTGTACCTCTTACCGTTGATTCTCTTCTATGTCCCTTCCTCCCTTCGGCCAGTTCCGATTTCCGTTCCGCCCTAATTCCACCCTGACCACCTTACTTCCGTCGTCCCTTCTGCCCTTCATTCCACCCACCCTTCCATTGTGTGTTTAATCATTTCCTCTTTTTCAAAAAACAAATTGAATAAAATGGATATGATGTGAATCAAATTTTAGAATAGCCTATAACAACCCCCAACCTGAGATAAAGACATAGTGTAAGTTTGAAATTTAAAAATTTCTCTTGTACTTTTATTTTGTTTTTGTTGTTTTTATTTTTTAAAAATTTTTTTTTTTTTCCATTTTGGATTTTTTTCTAACTTCACTAAGTGCCAAGCAGCAAATTTTTCGTTTACTCCTCTGCAAAGAAGTTTCACTTCAAAAAAACACAAATTAAAACCTGAACAGAATCACACTCAAATAATACGTACATACACTTGATTGAAACTACGCATTAATATTATTTTTTAATGAAGGACATAATTTAGTAAAACAGTATGAACAGAATAAAAGAATTAAGAGATTGGATACCTTGTTAAATAGCACACGTGGTGTAGTAGTATTGTCAGTGGGTTCGATACCCACCTCGGGCTGGAATTTGTGTGAATTTATCAATTGTCCACTTGATCTAAGTGTTTGTGTGTTTGTGTTGTTTATAAGTCTTCTTTATAATGTCTTAATCTAGGTACCTGCAGCCATTATCTTTTTTGACGTGAAAATTACATTAGAAAAAAAATTAAGTAATGAAAAATTTGTAGGCGACAAATTATAAAACAATTTGTTATAAACATTTGAAGTGTGGAAAAATATGAAATGCAGACTTTTACCAATAACTTTTACATAATTATATTATACTATAGCTATAGGTATACACTGATTTTATAACTGCTTTTGAGATAACTTTTCTATAGATAAATTAATCTCGGCCATAGCTACAATAACTGTAACCTTACACCTAAACAGAATCATTGATTTTTTGATAAATTCTTTTAATTTTATTTATTTTTTGTACACTTACATTTACATATATGTACATATTTTTTTATTGAATTAATTTTTGATTTTGTGTAATCTGATTCAATTCAACCCTTTTTTTTGTGAATTTATTATTATGTTAATGCAACACGATGTTTTTAATCAGATATATAGGTAATAACTGTGCAATCTTTAAACAATTTAAATTTAATCTAAATAATGCGGAAATTTTTGTTTTTCATTAAAATATGAAATTTATTAAAGTCCAGATTTATAATATTCAAATTTATTAATAATATTATTTCAGCCAAAAAAAAATTAGCATCATGAGGTTATAAATTTTTTCCAAATATGTATGTGCATTTTTACGCCATATGGAGTTTTATCAAACTGTATTTATGTAAATTAAATTTATATAAAAAAAAACATTTAGTCCATTTTTTTTTTATTTATAGACATCAATATTGAATTTAGAAATTTATAATGAAACCAAAATTGTGTTAATCTAAATCTTTATTTAAATACACACTAAAAAATATTTATTAAAAAATGAAGCAAATACATAAATATTTAAGATATACGAAGTAAGTAGTTGTAGTGAAGATTCTAACTGTATTAAATTAAAATTTATTTTTGGATCTTGGATATCTATTTATTTATTTTTTTTTATATTGTTTGCACTGCACAAATAATAAGTTATGAATCTATAAAATTAAAAATATATAACATGCTTATGAGGAAGAGAAATCCATTTAGGTATGACAACGAGATCAAAGATTTACTTAAAGGACTAAAACACTATTTTTGTAATATGTCTATGCCCTTCCGTCTTTCTTTTTACATTCGTCTGCGTAGTTTCTCAACCCAACTATAAGATTTTTACGATAGCGGTTATTTCTTAAGGTTCTTAAGATTAATGCCTCTTCTTTGTAAATACGTTTAAGCTTTAGCCTGCAAGGCTATGCTGATTTTAAAAATCCTTTTTTAATCATTTTAATATTTTGAAGTTAAATTATTAAACTATTTTTAAAAAAAATATATATATAATTGATTATTATATTAAATCAAATCATAATTGTATATAAAATGCATTAAAATCCATGTTCTGTTAATTATATTGTTGAAATAAAAAACTAACTCCAATCCTAAATCTGAAATGATCTAGAACCCAATATCTTACGTTTTCAAATGGCAACAACTTCAAACGAATTCAGAGTTAATAGCTTTTTCGTTTTTACAATAAATTTTATTTCCTAGTTTTGGAAGGAAGTAAGTCAGTGGACTGGAGGCGCGAAAAAATCTTTATGAAATTTTTTTATACGAAAAAACCAGAATTCACAATACAGTTCATTTCTGTCCTATTTGAATTATTGCATTTGAAACAATAATAGGACTTATTGTATTTTGAGCATATAGATTACTACGATTTAAGACAGCAATAATTTATACATGGATTATTGCGTTTTGAAACCGAAATAACATATATATGTATTATTGTGTTTTGAAACCCCTAATAATATAAGCGATTCGGGAAGTTCTAAAAATTTAACTACGAAGAAATGTTACCGAAAAGTTATGTTCAGAAAGCCGGACTTCATATTGCGAAAAAACAACAATAGCGCGAAGAGACAAAGTAAAAAAAAAAACAAAGGAGTCTTAAGGAGAGCTGTTCCCCATTTGGCGAAGAAACTATTCATTTCAAATTACCATATAATTTTTCGGTTAGTAATTTAGTTCTGAATTTGATTGCTTTGGAACAGTTTGTTACTAATGTCATTACTCGGTGGAAATCTTGAAATTATTTTTGGACATAATTATTACTTATTATTGAAAATGAGCCCGGCAAAATATATTACCAAAAGTTTGGACTATCATTTCATTACCAATCAAAGATGCGGAAACAAAATTGCCTGCAACTCTTATTATATTTTCAATTTTTGATCATTAACTTTTTGTCAAAATGGAAACATGGTCAAGTATTTTTTTTCGTGTGTAATTTAATATTTTTATTTTACTTGAAATGTAACATAAATATGTATTTAGAAAATAAATAAAAGAAAAACTTTTAACGAAAAAGAAAATATAAAACAATATAAATATATATAATATAAACAATATAAATATATATAATATAAATATATATAATATAAATATATATAATATATATATATATGTATATAAATTATAAAACAAACTTATACTTTCGGAAGCATATTTCTGTACAACAATTTATCAACATTCTGCGAGTTTAATCTTTATTTTTTTATTTTATTTTTTTTATTACGCGATGATATTTCGAATATGGTTTATTTTTGCACGCTGCAAAACACCTGATAACCACAACGTACAACCAATTTAAGTATTCATTTATCACAGAAGTTGATATTCGTGCCTTAAATTAGCCTTTTATAGAATTTTTTTAACCATATTAAAATATATAATATGTATATGTATGTACAATATATTTTATACGTATTATACATATATTTTTATATTATATTTTTCCATTAATTTTTCTTTATTTTATTTCGTGGTAAAACATATATTTCTTCTTACTTTTTTTACATAATAAACAGAGCTATGAATTAATACAAGAGATGCATAAATTGCAGTAGCTAAATAGTAGCTAAAATAGTGCTTAAATTATATCTGCAAAGTATACAATAGGTTAATATTTTTGTTTATTTTTAATTTTTTTATGTAACCTTTATGAAAGCAATCATATAATCAATTTAATGTATGTGTGCAAATCATTTTTATGTAATATTTTATTAACTAAGAATATAAACTCAAATTATTAAATTTTAAGTTAATGCCAAAAATTTAGGGATTTCGTTTTAAGGAAAATGTATCTAATTTATTCTAATTAATAAACAACTACATATGGGAAAAATATTATGTGATTAGTAAGTGCAGGTGAAAACGACGTTATGCTAATTGAAATTTCCGAATGACATCATATAGTTTATATTATATGTTATATACATTTATATTTATGCGCAAAAAGAGTATAGATATCGTTTCATTTCGTGAATTAAAAGCGTCTAACAAAAGTTGGTTATTTTGTCAAATTTTAAATAAAATAAACGATACCTTCTAAATAAAATTATAAAATGGTAAATAATTAAAAATAAAAAGAAAATCTTATAATTAAATGGCATTTTGATGAAACCGCGTTTATAGTTATTAGAATATATATCTAAGATTTTTTTTCTAATTTATCTTATAAAAATGTTTTTTTAAGGAAAACAATTCTGTTCACGTCAAACCAAACCAGTTCTCTAAAATAGATATAGGATAGGCTTAACATCGTTCTGTAACCTGTAACCATAACGTTAGTCGTGTACGAATCAGTATATATATTTGATTAATTTTTTATTTTATTTTTACAATTTTATCTTAATTTGTGGGCTGTCTAAATTAGCGATTTTATAAATGTACAGTTTTTTTTCTGTTTCATTTATTAGTATTTGTGTGCGATAAATATGCCACTTTCTTACAGCTTGGGATTTTTATACATTTTACTAAAGAAAATAGGTTAGGTTAGGTCAGCGGCCGACTGGCACCAAAATTCGGCCCGGGTATTTCAAAAGGAACTAGGCTAACGAGAAAAGAAAAATTTTTAAATTTCAGTACAGATAGATACTACTCGGTTTTGTCAATTAAAAAGAAAACAAACACTTAATTAAAGAAATAAATTTTATGAAATCGGCCCCAATAATTTAAATATGTAATTTTTTAATTTAGAGAATTCCTTCTTGGATAATTAAATTATTAAAATATTACTTTGAATTAAATTCAAAGTAATACTTTAGTTTTGTAAGCTTGTAAAGAATATATAATATGAAAAAAAAAATATCTACCCCCGGACATTTGCCCGGTATTCCCGACTGCCAGTCCGCCGCTGGGTTAGGTTGTAGAGGGTCGGGAAAATTTTTTTTTTTAATTAAAGTTACCAAATCACTTGTTGGGATACCTTTATCCTATAAGAAGTGTGGATTTGGTAATGGATACAGGAAGTTTAGACTGGATTAAAAAGTGGGACAGTTAGTAGCTAATCAACTAAGTCATAAATCAAGCGTCCGCCAGCTTTCGGCAACAATTTTGGTGGGAGAGCATTCCACATTCTCGATACTTGAAGTAGAGGAAGTTAGTTGAGTTGGGGGTGTATCTTAACACCACTGCACTTCAAGGCAATAAATTGCCATGATAAATTTACCATCACTCTCACATACATGCTAATATGAGAGGAGAGGGCTCGGTAAGAAGCATGTAATGGAAAATTAATATAACTACCAAACGATGCTTAAATCAAGCATCAGAAAAAAAAAAACTTATAGAAAAAAAACATTAAACACAAAACATTAAAGTTTCGTTTTTGATAAATAACGAAATCACTAGTGACATAAGACATAACACAAATAATAGTTTTCCTAGTAAAAAAAATTAATGGAAGAGAGTGAATATTAGAAGAAAGAGTAAATATTAATTAAAGTCTTCCAATGTTATTAGAGAAAAAAGAATTAGTCTTTAAACCAGCTTTAAGGGATGCCTTAGAGATATTAAGGTCAAAAACATGATGATTTTTATTAGCAAAAGCAACCATTCGAGAAATGGGATCATTGCATCCATATTCGGTTCTATGGTAAGCAACTTCAAACGGAGGCTTCTGGTATTAACTCGAAAGTTGATCTTCTCCAGAATAAAAGAAGAAATAATTTCACCTATACTAATTCGATGAATGAAAACAACATCAGCAAATTCACGTCTGTCTTGAAGAGATTCAAGCTTAATGAGATTTAAGCGTTCTCTATACGGTGGAAGGATTAAATTATCCTCCCAGGGAAGATGCCTTAATGCAAATATAAGAAATTTTTTTTGGACGGATTCGACTCTATTGATGTCGACAGAAAAAAAGGGTGACCATACTTGAGAGGCATATTCTAACAATGGTCTTACAAGAGATGTAAAAAGAAATCTAGTAATAAATGGGTCACAGAACCAACGTTTAATAAAACCTATACCTTTTCAACTTCAAGTTGGAAATAATCATTTTCAAATTGGAAATAATCATTTTCAAAATGGAAATAATCATTTTCAAAATGGAATTAATCATTTTCAAAATGGAAATAATCATTTTCAAAATGGAATTAGTCATTTTCAAAATGGAAATAATCATTTTCAAAATGGAATTAATCATTTTCAAAATGGAAATAATCATTTTCAAAATGGAAATAATCATTTTCAAATTGGAAATTAATCTTAAAATAGTAAGGTAGCAAGCCAGATACGCTCAAAAAGTGTTTCAAGCTTTGTATTAGTTGCATCTTTGCCAAAAAGTGCAATATATAAAAAAAAAAATTTTGTTTAAAAAAATGTCGTATATTAACAAATGGGAACCTGATAATGTTAAAAACGAAATTTGTGCTTTATAAAACAACTTTCCATCCATTAACCCATGTGATACCTCTAGGGTATCTTTAAATAAAACAAGATGATTCTAGTTCAAACTTATTTTATTTATATTGTGTAGTCCAATCAAGAGTTGATTATAAACTAACTTAAAACTAAGTACCTAGACATGTCTTATACTTTCTTATTAACTAATACTATGATAACTTAACGAATAATAATAATAAGAGAAAGAGAGCATATAATATATATTGTTATGTACATAATGATAAGGGGGCATTACACCTCCCTCCTTTTAAAATTAAACTTATTTGAGAAATATATAGAACATTATTATGTTTTAAAAATAAGTTTAATTAAAAAAAAATTTTTATTTAAAATGTAATAAAATGTAATAATATGTAATAATATGTAGTAATATGTAATAATATGTAATAATAATGATTATTTTTCCTTGAAATTAAAAATTTTTAATTTAAAAAGTAATTGATCAATATTTATTTTTAGTATTTATATTTATTTGTATTAATAAGAAAAATGTTAATAATATATCTTAGAATAATAATAATTTTTTTTTGAATTTAACAATTATTTTTAATTATTCGATTTTTATGTACTTCAATACTTTTATTTTTATTTGTTAACAATGTAACATTTAATCCATTAATATCAATTATTTTATGAGGACCAGAATATACATTATCTAATTTTGTCCTGTTTTCTCTTTTTAAAAGAACTTTATCATTTATTTTGAACTGATTTTTCGTTGATTTTTTATCATAAATCTCTTTATTTTTTAATTTTTCTTTTTCCAAAAACTTTTTAATAATCATATTTGTATTTTGAAGATGGAATTTTACATGTTTCGCATAACTATCGAAGTTATATACTGGTTCTACTCTATTATCTAGTAAGAATTTATGAGAATTTGGTTCTTTACCAAATATTACCTCGTAAGGAGAGTATGAAAAATTGAAATTTGAATTTGGAGTACTATTATAATTATACGTAAAATATTTTAAATATAAATCCCAATTATCATGGTTTGCATTAATATACGATCTTAGATATTCATTTAGAACCCGGTGGTTTCTTTCAATAGTTCCGACTGTTTCGTGATGGTAGGGTGTCGAAAAACTATGTTCAATATCTAGTAATTTAAATAGTTCAGCTATTACACTATTGGCATACTCAGTACCGCAATCAGTAATAATTTTCCTCATTGGGCCGTATAGTAGAACGAAATGTTCGAAAATGGCTTGCGCAATAGTGGTAGCTTCTTTATTGGCTACTGGTATCGTAATTAAATATTTACTCAAGTCGCACATTAGTGTGACTGCATATAGATTTCTATTTTGAGTTTTTTGAAACGGGCCGATCGTATCCATGATTATAGTATCGAACGCTTTATTTGGAGTTTTGGTGATTTGAAGTGGTTCGATGTTTTTAATTTTAGCTTTATTCATTTGACAATCTTTACATCCTCTGACGTAGGTTGCTACGTCTTTTTTCATGCCTTTCCAATAGAAACATGATCTTAATTTTGCATATAGTCTTTTTTGACCTGCGTGTCCGCCAAATATAGGATCTTTATGATAACGATCTAAAAGTTTTTGTTTTTCCCCAGTACTAATAATGGGTAATGGACGTGAAACTATCGCGATTTCTAATTTTTTAATATACTTTTTTGCAATGTTAATAAACTCTTTTGTCTTAAATAATTTAAAAATGTCATCTTCTTTATTTATTTGAATTTTATAAATGTTTGTTTTAATTATGTTTTCTTCTAGTTGAACGAGAAACAATGCTAGAATTGTTTCTTTTTTTAAAATTTTCCTACATCCAGGCTCTAATGTCTGGTAAATATTTGAAATATCATTTTTGTATAGCAATTTACGTTTTTTGTATATTTTACAACTATCTGTTGAGTTAAAAATTAGTTGAGGTATTTTATAATTGAATTTACCCTCATAAATTAAAATTTTTTCATTTGAATCTACAGTTTTTTCTCTATTTTGAATTTTTTTCTCTATTTGAATTACTATCTTTGAAATTATTATTTTGGGATATTTTATTTGATTTTGATCTTGTTGTAACATATACTTTATTATCTTTATTTTGCAAATCTTTAAGTTCGTCGATCGAGATACGGGATAGGGCATCTGCCACCACGTTACACTTTCCTTTAATATATTCTACTGTAAAATTATATTCTTCTATATCTAATCGCATTCTAGTCAATTTTGAAGATGGGTTTTTCAAAGAAAACAAGTAAACTAAGGGTTTATGATCAGATCTAATAGTGAATTTTGTTCCATAAATGTACGGTCTATAATGTAAAATTGCGAAGTGTATTGCAGCTAATTCCTTTTCTATTGTTGATTTATTCATTTCACCTTTTGTGAAACTACGAGAAGAATATGAAATTGGTAAATCGTTGCCATTGATCTCCTGACTTAGGGTGGATCCTATTCCCAAGTTAGAAGCGTCAACGGTAATGATAAAAGGTTTTGAGAAATTTGGATAATTTAAGATTGGAGGATTAATTAAGCAATTTTTTAAAATTTCAAAGGATTTTTGACACTCTTGTGTCCAAGAAAAATTTACTCTTAGTCTAGTCATATTATTTAAGGGTTTTGCTATGGATGCGAAATTTGGTATGAATTTACGATAATAGTTCATAAATGCAACAAATCGTTTGGTAGCGTCTTTATCTTTTGGTACAGGGTAATTTCTAACTGTATCTATTTTGCTACTATCTGGGTATATACCTCGATCAGCACATTTATGTCCTAGATATGTGACTTCGTTTTTAAAAAATACGCATTTTTCAGGATTAAGTTTAAGGTTAAATTTTTTACAAACTTCGAAGATAGATTTAAGATTTTTAAGGTGATGTTCGACTGAACAGCCAATACATATGATGTCGTCGATGTATAGAAAACATTGTAACGGTGTAAGACCGGAGAACGCTAATGCCATCATTCTTGAAAATGAGTTAGGTGATACATTTAAACCGAATGGAAGAACTTTCCATCTAAACGAACCTTTGTCTGTGCTAAAAGATGTTATATCTCGCGAGTTTTCATTAAGTGGAACTTGATGAAATCCCGAGTAAAGGTCGAGTACAGTAAAAAATTTTGATCTGCCTAAATTGTCTAAAATATCTTCTATTCTTGGCAGTGGATATTTGTCTGCAATTAGTTTTTTATTTACAAGACGGTAATCTATGCATAATCTCCATTTCTTGTCTGAACCTTTCTTAGGCACTAAAATGATAGGGCTGTTAAAATTGGATTGGCTTGGTTCAATAAGATCATTTTTTAAAAGTTTATTGACTTGATCGTCGATTTCCTGTTTTTGTGAATATGGAAGTCTATAATTCTTCACATATACTGGAGTATTGTTATCTATTCTTAAGTTTTGTGTATAGAAATTGTTTGTTGTCATTTTGTCATCTTTCATATGGAAAATATTACTATATTGTTCACATAAATTTAATAATTTTTCTTGGTATTGCGGTTTGGTATTTTTAGATATTATTTGAAGCAATTCTCTTGTTCTATTTTGATTTTTATTTGTGTCAATTCTTAGGATGTTAAAATTTGAAAGAGGTTCTGATTTAAGTGAAGTGTTTTTAGGAATTATTCGAATTTTATCTGATAAATTTAAAACTTTAATTAAAGGAGTTTTTGAAGAAACTATCGTACGTGGAATGAAAATATCTGGTGCGATTTCTTGATCAAGCACTACACAAGGAGAGTCATTTGGAAGAATAAAAGTACGAATGACTTCACATCTAGAAGGTAAAACAATTGAATTTTCACTAGGGTTTTCTAAAATTGGAATTGAAAAAGAATAAGAATTATTGTTGAGTGTTAATTGCATAGAATCATAATTTATTTGACACTTATAAAATTTGAGAAAGTCTTTGCCTAAAATACCATCCGAAGGGATATTAAATTCGTCTGGAACAACGTGTAGTAAACAAGATAAAATTGTATGTTTAAAATGAAAGTCGACATTAATTGTACCTAAACTTTTTATAGAATTTTGTGTAATTCCCAAAATGCTTATAATATTGTTAGAATTTAGATTATTTTTTAAGTTAAAACTTGTATCGATTGATGAAATTTTTATTAGTGAAATATCTGCCTGAGTATCGACTAGAAATGTTGAGCCTTGAAAATTTAATTTAGAATTTAGGATAATGAAATCAGAGAAATTTGGATTTACGTTAAAAACATTTTTTGTAGATACTTTAGATTTATTATATAAATTTGGATAATAATTAGTAGAATTTTTATTTTCTTTTGAAAAATTTGTATTTAGCGTAGCATTTGGTCTTAAGTTAGAATTATAAAAAATTTTTGTTTTATTCGAATTTGAATGAGAGTTAATATCAAATTGTGTACTAGGATAAGTGTAATGTGTATTAAAAGCGTAAGTATTTAATTTTGATGTACACGCATTTGATCTTGTTCCCCCTGGCCGTTTTGGGGGGCCTGGTCGTTTCCCGCGTATCGTACGTAGTTATTTTGATTGAAATTTCTATTCGCTTGAGGAAATGCTCGTGGATTTGCATTATTAAAGTTCCCACGATTATTATTAAAGTTACCTCGATTATTATTAAAATTTCTGCGATTATTATTGAAATTACCTCGGTTATTGTACAAATTATTTCTATAATTATTGTTTTGAAAATTGTTATTTAAAAAATTGTGATTTTGTTGTCTGAAATTTCCCCTATTATGATTTCCACGGAAATTATTATTGGAACGATTTCCATAAGAATTTCTAAACGAATTATTATTATTTCTTGTTCTAAACGACAGAACCTGTTTTTCTTGTGATTGTAAATCTATCTCTATCAAAAATTTTGAGACTACCTCTCTAGGATCTTGAAATTGGGTCGATGATAAAACAGCTTTGGTCAGATCAGATCTTGCATTATTTCTGCACATTTCAACTGTTTTTTCTATACAAATTTCTTTAGCTTTCTGTGTTGGTATACCTTCTAAGACAAGTGAACGACGAAAAGCTTCAGCCAATTCATTAGCTTTTTCCGAAAAATTTTGTAATGTGTTCCTATCCGTTCTCAAAGCTTTTATTTTTCCCTCTATAATTTTTGAACTTTCTGGTCTTATTGAATTATTAAGATCTTGTTTAATAAGTTCTACCGTATTAGAATTATCATCTATCGATTCGCGAGCTGTACCATCAAGTTTTGATAAAATAAAAGTAGCTAATAAACGTTTTAATTCTTGTGTTTCCGCTAGTCTGTCTAATAAATTTATTGAATCGATGAAAGATAAGTGATAATGGATCACCACTATAATTTCTATTTATTTGTGCACTAGCTGTACGCAAAAATTCAACATTAGAAAGAGCCATTTTGTCTAGAGTATCGTCACGTTTTTCTACAGAAATATCTGATTCCCCTGAACTCTGTTCTGTATCGCTTTGATTTATTTCAATCTGTATCAGAATATCTTTTGGAATTAGATCTTCGCACTTTAATAGTTTGAAGCTTTCTTGTAACTGATCGTAACAATACTGACGATCTTTAGCTAAAATTTGAGTATGTTGTTCTTCGAATGTAGTACAAGCTTGAACAACTGTCTGTACGTAAATGTTATATGTTTCTACAATATTTAATTTAATTGCTTTTAATGTTTTTGAATTTGTTGGTTTAAGGTCTTTTTGAATACGCTTGTAAGCCTTACGAAAATTAAGTTTAGCTGTTTGAATTTCGAGACGAGCTTCATCCATAAAAAAAAATTTTTTTTTTTTATGAAATTAAAATAATTGAGGAATGGTTACCTTATATTGTAATCCCCTTAAAATAATTGAGGAGTGGTTACCTTAAATTGTAATCCCCTTAAAATAATTGAGGAATGGTTACCTTATATTGTAATCCCCTTAAAATAATTGAGGAGTGGTTACCTTAAATTGTAATCCCCTTAAAATAATTGAGGAGTGGTTACCTTATATTGTAACTTCAAAAAAAAAATTTGAGGAGTGGTTACCTTATATTGTAACTTCAAAAAAAAATTTGAGGAGTGGTTACCTTATATTGAGGTTCTCAAAAAAAAAATTTGAGGAGTGTTTACCTTATGTTGAAAGTTCCTATAAATTTGAGGAGTGGTTACCTTATGTTGTATATGCAAAATTAGATATGTCGTTATTGGAATATGAATCACTTCCAGCGAAAATAAAGATGTCAAACAAAATAAAGTAATTTTGTTAAGCAAAATTTTGCTTATGTTAAACCATTTTTATTAAGTAATTTTAAATCAAAATTGAAATCTTGTAGTAACATGTAAAAAGTAATAATATGTAATAATACGAAATAATGAGTAATAATGAGTAATAATAAGTAATAATAAGTAATAATAAGTAATAATAATAATATCTCTTATTATAAATTTATTTATTTATTTTTTTTTTTTTTTTTTTTTTTTAAATTTTTTCGAAGAAAGAAAAATTTTTCTTTTTTTGAAGAAATCAATTCAAAGTAAATGATGCACTATTCAGTTTCAAAATATTCATGTGTAATAACAACTTCAAATCAAATTTTGTTGAAATATGTGATTTTTAATTATGTAATATTTATTTTTAGTTTTTATATTTTTTAATATATTTAATATATTTATAATTAATATTTAATATTAATATTTAATTTTTAATTTTTAGTAATTGTAAAATAATATAGGATAAAATTTTTTTTTTTAAAATATTCGAAACATTAATCCACTGTTTGAAAAAGTTTGATTTGGAAATTAACATTGAAAAAATTTTTTATAATTTTTTTTTGAAAAATTTAGAATTGTTTAAGAAACAATTTGGATCAACATTATTTCTATCTTATTTTAATTAACATATATAAAAAGTATATTTAAAAATTTATTTGTATAAAAAAAAATTATTAATTAGTAAAGTACTTGTTGTTGATTTTGCTGCTGCTTCTAGTTGACTGCTTTGCTGTTGCTGATTGAATTTTCGTAGCTGCTGCTGCTGTTGTCGTTGCTGCTGCTGTTGTCGTTGCTGCTGCTCGTATAACAGATGATGTTGCAAATAAATTTATGTTTTGTTTTTGTTGTTGTGTATTTATGTTGTGATGATGTTGCAATAATTTTATGTTTTCACGTTGTAATAATTTTATGTTTTTATGTTATTATTTTTTTTGAGTTCGAAAAGAATTTCCCTAATTCAATTCGCTTTTTGATTTTGTAAATATTTTCAATATTTTTTTTTCAAATTTATTTTTATTTTGTTTTAATCATGTTTAAATTCAAATAAATTTTTTATTTATTTTTTTTTTTTATAATATCATAATTAAATAAGAGTTTCTTTTTTTTTTTTTTTGAATATAACCATTAATTCTTTAATTCATAATGTCAAAAATTCTTATTATTATTTTTTTTTTTTTTTGTTTATTGGTAAGTATTTTAAATGTTTGTTTTCAAGTTCACTATCAAGTTTCCTTTTTTTTTTTTGTTCACTTTTTAAGTTCACTTCCAAGTTCTATTTTTTTTCTCTTGTTCACTTATAAGTTCACTTTCAAGTTCTATATTTTTTTTTTTTTTTTTTTTTAATTTTTGCGCCTTTTTTCTTTTGTATTATGGCGTGATTTTATTTTTGAAAAAAAAATTTTTTTCTCAATTATAAATTCTTATGTCCCCTTAATTTTTATTTTTTTTTATTTTCAGCTCTTTTTCAAATTTTTATTTTTGAAAATTAATTTTAATTTTCATTTTATTTTTGGTAAGTTTTAAGGTAAGTATAGGTAAGTCTAATTATATTTTTTTTTTTTGTTATTAAAGTTGTTCGCGTTTTTTTGAATACAAATTTTCTATAGAAATTTTTTTTTTTTTTGTGGCGTGATTTAATTTTTTATTTGAAAAATATTTTTTTCAATTAAAAATTTTTATGTCGCCATTTTTCCTTTTTTTTTCCAATTTTAGGTTTTCTAAATATTTTTTTTTTCAGGAACCTTAAGGTAAGTAAAGGTAATTAAAAAATAATTCCATAAATTTTATTTTAAGTTTTTCTTTTTTTTTTTGATAAAGAAATTTTATTTTTGAAATTCTTAAAATTTTTTTTCTTTTTTATTTTTTTTGATGAACAAAAAAATTTATTATTTTATTAATAATATAATTTTCACAATATTTTTTTTTAAATTTTTTGCCTTTAATTTACTACAAAAATCTCTTGTCTTTATTTTTTTTTCCACCTTAATAATTTTTTTTTTTTTTATTAATTATTTTCATTTACAAAAAAAAATTTTTTATTTTAAAATTCAATAATCAATTTTAATTAAATTTTTAAACTAAAAAAAAATATTCCAGCCTGCCTAAATGGCAGCTGTCACGGTCGCCATGTGATACCTCTAGGGTATCTTTAAATAAAACAAGATGATTCTAGTTCAAACTTATTTTATTTATATTGTGTAGTCCAATCAAGAGTTGATTATAAACTAAACTTAAAACTAAGTACCTAGACATGTCTTATACTTTCTTATTAACTAATACTATGATAACTTAACGAATAATAATAATAAGAGAAAGAGAGCATATAATATATATTGTTATGTACATAATGATAAGGGGGCATTACACCCACCTATATAATGTCGTTTTCACTCCTAAAGTTTTTGAGAGCGCTCTCCAATCCTCACCACATTGTTGTGTAAGACACAAATTTTCTTTTTAACATTATCAGGTTCCCATTTCTCAATGTACGACATTTTTTTAAACAAAAATTTTTTTTTTGAATATTGCACTTTTTGGCAAAGATGCAACTAATAAAAAGCTTGAAACACTTTTTGAGCGTATCTGGCTTGCTACCTTACTATTTTAAAATTAATTTCCAATTTGAAAATGATTATTTCCATTTTGAAAATGATTATTTCCATTTTGAAAATGATTAATTCCATTTTGAAAATGATTATTTCCATTTTGAAAATGATTAATTCCATTTTGAAAATGATTATTTCCATTTTGAAAATGATTAGTTCCATTTTGAAAATGATTAATTCCATTTTGAAAATGATTATTTCCATTTTGAAAATGATTATTTCCAATTTGAAGTTGAAAAGGTATAGAATGCAATTTGCTTTATTTACAATTGAATGAATATGTGGTTTAAATGTCAATTGGTAATCACATAAAATGCCTAGATCTCTAAATTCATTGACTCTGGGAATAAGAATATTATGAAGTGTATAGTGAAAATTAATAGGATTTTTTTTTCCTTGAAAATGATATATTTTGACACTTAGACACATTATGAAGAAGATTATTCTTAATACACCAAAGGCCAAAGCTATTAAGGTCAGTTTGTAAGAGATTGCAGTCTGAAGGACTAGAAATTTTTTTTAAAATTTGCATATCATCGGCATAAATGTTATGATCGCTATAGGAAATGATGAGTGAAACATCGTTAATAGCGATCACGAAATCAAGTGGACCAAGGTGGCTACCTTGAGGCACTCCAGAAGTAGCTGTGTAGGTTGAAGATGTGGCAGAGCGAAATTTCACCTGATAATCCCGAGGACTAAGCCAAGATTTTTTCCACTAAATAAAAGAAGATGGGAAACCATACGCAGCCAATTTAAATAAATAATCTGGTAAGGAAGAACATCGAATGCTTTGCTAAAATCCGTGTATACGGAATCAGTCTGAAAACCTTTCTCCATGTTATCCTTTTAAGCTGAAGTAATTTCTATAAGATTGGTAGTAGTAGACCTACCTTTGAGAAACCCATGCAGATTATCAGTAATAAAATTCTTGCAATAAAAATGTATATCGTCAGAAATAACAGCTTCAAAAGCTTAGGAATTGAAGAAATTTTAGCTATTGGACGATAATTTAAAACGTCAGCTCTGCAACTTTTCTTGAAAACGGGTATGATATACGAATGTTTCTAGATTTTCGGAAAGTAGCCGGTTAATAAAGATCTATTAAAAATAATAGACAGAGGATTACATAAAGTAGAAGCACAATTTTTCAAGATTATCGGTGGGACACCATCAGGCCCAGAAGAACAGTCATCTTGAAGCTTAGATAAAAACTTGAAAAGTTCAATCCCTTCAATGGATATTGCGGTCATAGAAGTTTGCGGGCAATTGTTTTAATAACTGAAATAGGCAGTGTCAACATTGAAGTTTGAGTCAGAAAAAGAACTGGAGAAATGGTTAGCAAAAAAATTAGCTACAGTTAGGTCATCATTGAAAGAGGTAAGAAACTAAGAGTGTGAGGATAACTATCCCCTTTCCTCTTAGAATTAATAAAACTAAAGAATCTTTTTGGATCCTTCAATATGTCAAGCTTTGTCTTTTGTAACCTCTCCTCATATTGATGCTCAAACAAGATTCTGAACTCATTGAATAAATATTGAAAAGTTATGGTCGACTTCACTTCCGGTTATTAAGAAACTTTTACAAGCCTTATTCTTCCTGTTTCTTAGAGCTTTAAGTTCTCCATTAAACCAGGGAGGGGAACAAGATCTAATTTCCTTTCTAGTAAAAAGTGGACATGATAATGAAAAACCATTGAAAAGAATTTCATAAAAGGAGTCAACCATCAAGTCCAAAACGAGATGATCAAGGAATGAAAAGTCAGCCTTGCTGAGGTAACTATTGAGTTCAATAAAATCAGTTTTCCTTAAATTGAACTCTAAAGAGCTTTGAGGAATTATTTCATTGGACTCAACAACACTAAATATAAAATTCAAAGGAGGGTCAAATCTATCAATTTCAACCAAAATATTTGCACTTTCTTGAACAGTGCCATTGGCTGGATCGAAAAAGAAAATGAGATCCAACTGTCTATTCATAAAATTTTTGACTTTGGAAATTTGAAAGAGAGGAACTGCTGAAACAGCATCAAGTAAATCAATCTCTACACATGAGGAGGGTGTAGCAGTTTTCCTAAAATTGAACTCTAAAGAGCTTTGAGGAAGTATTTCATTGGACTCAACAACACTTAATATAAAATTCAAAGGAGGGTGAAATCTATCAATTTCAACCAAAATATTTGCACTTTCTTGAACAGTGCCATTGGCTGGATCGAAAAAGAAAATGAGATCCAACTGTCTATTCATAAAATTTTTGACTTTGGTAATTTGAAAGAGAGGAACTGCTGAAACAGCATCAAGTAAATCAATCTCTACACATGAGGAGGGTGTAGCAGTTTTCCTAAAATTAAACTCTAAAGAGCTTTGAGGAATTATTTCATTGGACTCAACAACACTTAATATAAAATTCAAAGGAGGGTGAAATCTATCAATTTCAACCAAAATATTTGCACTTTCTTGAACAGTGCCATTGGCTGGATCGGAAAAGAAAATGAGATCCAACTGTTTATTCATAAAATTTTTGACTTTGGAAATTTGAAAGAGAGGAACTGCTGAAACAGCATCAACAAAATCAATCTCTATACATGAGGAGGGTGTAGCAGAGATCAGGTACTCTCCGTCATCAGATTCAATCCATCTCAAATTGGGTAAATTGAAATCACCCAAAAGTAAAAATTCATCAGTTTCTGATAGCATGTCAGAAACAAAATTAATAGCATTTAAAACCTCATCGTAACCAGACGTGTTACTGGGGCTAATATAAATATTCAAAATGAAAATAGATTTACAAGAAGTGTTCAGTTTAATGACAACAGCATCAATGAAAGAATAAGAAGGAAGAGAAATCAAAGAAACATCAAGGTTAGAACGTGTCGCTATTAGAGCTCCACCACCTTTCGGAACATTGGAGCTGTCACCCTCAATGTTAGGGTAACGATCTTTGCGAAAAATTTGAAAACAGGGAGAAAAAGTTTGTTACTAAGGATGCCAAGTCTCCGTTAAGACATAAATGTGTGTATCAGATTTTAGGAAAATAATCTTACACTTACATTTTGATAGTAAAGTGACAGTTTTTCTAGTTTTTTGGAGAATGAGCACGTTCAAGTCGTGGTTTACGATTTACCTCTTATATAACTGATAACATCATCAGAAGTAGCGTATATAGGCCTTACTTGCAGAGATCTATTCGGATTGAGGTTATTAATTATAGGAGGGGGTATAATTTGAAGTTCTGCTGATTTAGCGGGCGACTTAACATGGGAAGAGTTACCTAAAGTTGAAATGGGAGGAATAGCTGTGAGTGAACGA
Source organism: Hybos culiciformis (assembly GCA_964007475.1). Classification (NCBI taxonomy): domain Eukaryota; kingdom Metazoa; phylum Arthropoda; class Insecta; order Diptera; family Hybotidae; genus Hybos; species Hybos culiciformis. The sequence goes on from OZ023273.1 coordinate 83,249,418, forward strand.
ACTGATACGGGATTGTGATCTGTTGAGCGGGAGTACCCTGAAATGTTGGTAAATCCTGGGTTATTAGAAATTTAATTTAGGAAGGAAGTATTTGTGGAACCCTGAATAGGTGGTAAAATCTGAATATGGTGCAATAAAGTGGTTGAAGGAATGTTAAAACTATTATTGTTTGGATCAATTTGGCCAGAATCAAGTTGATTTCCGACGAAGGTCGGAATTAAAGTAGAATTTACTTGAGAAATAAGTTGAGGCTCTTCGTTAACAATAAAAGATTTGGAAGAATCTTGAGAGTCATCGTGAGGAATTTCGGAAAAGTTATTAAGTTTTGTTACATCCGCTGAAACTAGTTCCAACGAAAGGGATAAAAATGCATAGCACTTTTGCAATTTTTGGAAATCTTTTCAACTGAGCACAGAGGGAAGATACGGAGAGTTTTTTACAATCATCACAAAACCATTGTAATGATTCGTAATCAGACCGCTTCAACTTGTCCAAAATACGGCCATTTAGGCCAATAAAATTCATGTGAAATGAACGTTTACATATGCCTCCGCAAGCCCACATAGGTTGCTGCGACACTGCAACGCACCTTCCAAAATCGAATTTGAAATTCATCACTAACAGATATTCAGCAAGTGTTTATGTAAAAAAAAAAGATAAATCCAAAAATAAAAGATTACTTCTACTAAACAGAAAAAAATTTGACCTAAATCAAAAAGGTACACAGAATATAAACAAAACTAGAAAAATACACTTAAAAAATGGAACAATTTTTTTTGTCCCTTTTTTTTTTTTTTTGAATAAAATAAAAAAAATAAACAAAAATTTATTTATATTATTATTATAATTAATTATTATTATTAAACACAAAGACACTATATACAAAATTAATTAAAAAAACAAATAAAAAATTTAAACACAACCGACGGACAACCGCTATGAGTAAAATCAGAAACGAAGTAGGGCCTTTACTTCCAAGGAACACGTATCCGTTCCACCAAGGTATTTATAGAAAATGAAAAAAAAAGTGAACCTTCATTACGACGGTGATTGAGTGATGTTAATGAGCTGTTGGTTTGGTGATTATCGATCAATCTAATAGCCCTTTTCTGTTCTTTGTCCAGATACTCAAGATAGGTTCTAGGGCACCAGCACATACATGCGAATTGTGTTCTAATTTCGGTCGTATGTAGGAAAAGAAAGCCTTGAAAAGAAAATTGGGGATCAAAAGTTGACAGCTTTCCAGAAATTAGGCAGCATTGAGTTTTGGATGCGTTCAGCTCAACTCTGTTCAGAAGAACCCATTGTCAAATTTTGGAAAGGTCGTGGTTTGTGCTACTTTGCAAAAAATTGCGTTTAGTAGTAACAGCATTGGAAGATGCTGATTTCCTATTAATAAAATAATAGCATGCTACCAAGTTACTGTCATCGGCGAAGCTGTGGATGGGGTTGAGTGTTGATTTCAGAAGATCATTCATGAAAAATAAAAAGAGCGTTGGGTAGAGAACACACCCTTGGTGTACACCAGACTTGATATTAAAAATATGTGACTGGTACCCATCTACAACAGCGCGAATAGAACGACCAGACAAAAAGTTACTGATCCGGTTGACAAAGGCTGATCCTAGACCGATTGAGGGTTCTCATTTATCGCTTTTTTTAGGAATAGGCTGAACATGCACAGGTGCGGTAAATGCCAAGTGAATATGAAAGATAGAAAAGGTTGCTCAGATGTTTAGCTAGAATAGAGGCAGTATGTTTTAGGACCACAGCCGGAATACCATCAGGGCCAATGGACTTTTTTACATTCAGATTTTTTAGCACTTTCAAAACAGCACTTTGCCTAAAGTAAAGAAGAGTTTACCCGTAGCAAGACACGTTGATCTTGAGCTGAAGCTGCGAGTGTTGAGTTTTAACTAAAAAGTTTTGCAAACAAATTAGCCTTCCCAACCGAATCTGATATGATCCGGTCACCATCTCCAAGGGGAGGAAAAGATGTAGGCGAGCAAAAATTCTGTTGCACACTTTTAACTTTTAACACTTTTAACAGCTCCAGAAACTTCTGCTATTTTTAGGAAGGTTTAATATTACTTGACGGTTCCTCTGGGTATACAAAACCTTCTGCTGACAACAAATCTTACTGCATCTGTTCCTGACCTCGCGCCAGTGCTTCAGTGACCTTAAAGAATTGTTTTGTATATACTCATTATCCCTATGTATGTATATACTCATTATCCCTGTCAGCTGACCTTTGCACCGGTGTCATTGAACCACGGAGTTTTAGTATTCGTTTTTTTTAAATCTTTTTATATGGTATGAAAAGTTTCAACCCTAGCAAAATAATTTCAGTAATGACAGCCGTGCAAAGGTCAACATCCCTCTCCAAGAAGCAACGAGACAGATCCATCCGTTCAAGAAAACTGGCGAACCCACCCCAATCAGCTTGAGAATAGGTCCATACCATTCTTCCAGAAACTTTAGATAAACTCGCTCCACCATCAAGAAAGAAGGACGTGTTAACGAGACAATGATCGGAAGGGGGCACTAATTGAAGCGGTATGATTATCTGGATTCGATGTCAGAAACAGATCCAATAGATGATGACCCTGATGGTTTATATCTGGAATGTGGGTGGGTTCAGAAATAATTTGAATCAGATTATTAGAGATGATGACCCTGATGGTTTATATCTGGAATGTGGGTAGGTTCAGAAATAATTTGAATCAAGACTTGAAAAACCTTTACATATCTGCCTTCGGGACTGTTGCGATTAGAATGACTAAGCCATGATACGTTGTGTACGTCAAAATCATCGAAAACCGAAATTTCGGACTCTGGGTTTTTCGCCAGAATCTGATTTATTTGGTCCGACAGCAAGTCAAACTCGACAACGTGATCAGAACCAGTCAGTTGCGGGCTCCTGTAAAGGAAGCAAAAATGGATGACGTGTTTGTTGGTTCTTATTTTGAACCAAGGAAAATTTAATTAGGGACTTGATGATTTTAAATCTTTAATAGGATAACAAGCGACGTCATTCCATATATAAACGACGACTCCTCTGTGGGCAACGTATAAGGAGTGAAGATCATAACCGGAGATTGAAAAACGGTTACTTGGGTCTCCCTTAAAGCCAGACGGCTTGAAAATTCGTTTCCAAATCTCGGATGTTACAAAAATTAATACACAATTTTTTTCTCATACTTACTGCAGGAAGTGTAAATTTAAGTAAAACTAGTTGTTTCCGCTAACAAGTTGGTCAGCTACGAACCGGCGGTCAACAGTTTTTAAAACGTTATTAACCTCCAGTACCGCAACGACAAGCGAGTGAAGAAAAGTGCACGGGGAAAAAAGAATATGAAATACAGGAAGACTTGGTAACCGCGTCAGGTTTAATTATTAATATTTTTTTTTCGAATAAAATTCGTCAGGACACGATTTTGTGCGAACTTTTTAATTTTAAAATTTTTATAATTTTTTTTCTTATTATTATTATTATTATTATTATTATCACAACATAAAAAAAAAATACAAAATTCGCACAAAGAATTGAAATTTAAATTTAAAATTATTATTTTTTTTTTTTTATTATTATAAATTTATTTATTTTTTTGTTTTTTTTCTTTTGTTGAAACAATAAACAAAAATTATATTTAATAAAAATACAGACGATTAAAACGCGTACACTTATCTTCGATAACAGAACAAAACTCAAATTCCTTATTCCCTCGCACTTAGGCCTGTTGGTCTGTTGTACCACCAAAGAAAAGAGGTGGACTAAGAAAGGAAACGATCAAACATTTTTTTTGTTTAAAATTTTTTAATTGTATTTGCCACAAATATTTTTTTTTTATAAATCGTTGTCTTAAATTAATTTTAATTTAATTTTTTTAATTCGCTCATGCTTTGTTCATAGCTACCACAGTAAAGTAATTTTTGGAGGAATGTTCCGGAAACCTATTCACAGCTAATTTTATCTGAAAGTAAAAAATCAACTGCCAAAAATATAAAAACAAAGAAAAAAAAATTTTTTGACAGGAAAGGTATTGTAAAAAAAATATTTAGATGGGTAGGAAACGTAATGAAAAAGAAACAACAAAATAATTTTGTGAAGTAATGAAATTTTTCAGATAGCAAAAAAAAATAGATTCAATTTTCTTAATTATTTGAAAATATTTTTAAAAAATTCTTTTTACGAAAAATAGATAAAATTAATATCTTCATTTTCAGTAAATTTGCTTAAATATAAATAGATAATAATACGAGCCAAGCTACAAAAATCTGTTAAACTTTTTCAAATAGGACGTCTATTTATTGAGAAATCGGAGCAAACGTCAAAAAAAATGGTATCGAGTCACGAAGAAACAGAGCCATATGCAAAGTTGTTTTCAACTATTACAACTATTGTTTTCGGCGAATTGTGATTGGACGAATTGTGTTTTCGATGCATTGTGTTTTCGATGAATTGTTTTGGATGAATTGCTTTTGGATGAATTCTTTTCGACGAATTGTTTTCGACGAATTGTCATTCGACGAATTGTGTTTTCGATGAATCGTGTTTTCGATGAATTGTTTTCGACGAATTTTTCCCAGACGGATTTTAGTTCACTATAATTCAGTGAAAAATATTAACGCTTAACAACTATGTTAATTATATTGTGTCAATATATATATCTTTGGAAAAGTGGTCTGTAAAACTAATTACTTGTAGTTTTGAATTTAATAGAAATTCAAGTAGGCTTTAAATGTAAAAAGAATAGCCTTTTTTTCTTATTACTAATTATGTATGAATACCTTTACAAAGTAATCCAGTATTCTTGCCAATTGGCAGTCAAATTAAAAAAAAAGAAATAGTTTTTTCCTGTTTAAGAATTATTACTGTACGAAATAAAAATAAATTAAAACAAATAATAAGAAAATTTTTATTTTAATTTTTTTTTAAATGAACAGAAAATTAGTAAATTTTGTTTGCATAGATTTATTAATAATAAAATTATAAACGGGTAATAAAAATGCTAAGCGGGCTCCACTGGTCTAGACCCATGCTCTAAATTATTTTCTTTCTGTTAAAATGTTTTTAAATTCATAATTTTTAAATAAAGATTTACATAATCCCATTGTTGGTTTTAAAAATATTCTAAATGAGTTTTCGTCGAGTTGATTTTTGATATGAAATTTTTTCAACTCGACGAAAACTCAACTCTGTTTCAACCCGATCATATAAACTAGTACATAGTTAACTTAAAATATCATAAGCTAGAAAAAACACCCACAACTCAAAAAAATAAAAACCCGGTACAAGCAGACATCAAAATTTGGTCTTAAAAACAGAACAACAAATTTCACATGCACAAAAATTATTTTTGTAGTTAAACTAAAAAAATATAATTCATTGGCCTTGAATAATTCAAATTATCTTTATTTGCCGACTAAAAATTTTGTATGTAGACATAATGGAAGTACCAAAATAAAGCAACTGTAAAAATGATAAAGAATCTCCTTTCGTAACAAAGAACGAGATTCGTTTTGAATTAAATCTTTCTGTAAGCTCCTCAACAGTTACTAATAAAATCATTAAAAATTAGCTCAAAAAAAGATTTCGTTATTAAGCAAGAAAAATTAAAAAAATTGGTAACCTTCCCTAAAAGTCATACGAATTAGTCTGGAGAAATATTTTAATTGGATAACCAGAAATATAAAGTATATATTAGGAGATCAGATCTCCGTGCAATGACATTGATCCAAAGTACACCCTCAACACAAGATTGACGCGATTTTAAATCACTTAAAAAATAGACCTAAAAATTTAAGTAGATATTTATTAACATTCACCCTGTCATGTTTAAAGCCACAGACCCAAAAATTAGTTTGTTGCATAATTTATTTATTGTTATTTCTTACTGTTGTATCTTACCTCAGCCTTACCTAGCCACTCATTACCAGTCTCTTAATCATCTGAAAATACATTATATTATGTTGTTTTGACAAATATTTGAAGAATATTTATAGAAGATTTAAAAAAAAATTATTAAGTTTCTATTTGTTTTTCTCAATAACTTTCAACGGAAAATTAAATTGAGTAACTAAAATTATGATAGTAAATAAACTGCAATAAGTGAACAGCTTTTTCAATATATTAGTTAAATAAGATATATGGAACTGTTTGTGTACGTAATTTGAATAAGAACTATGTTAATGATTTGTAGGTCAGCCAATACATTTTATGAGAATTTATATAATCTACTTATCTCTAAATTTTTTTAACTTTTTTAATTTTTTTAAATGTTTTTAACTACTTGCTTCAATTCTAGAATTATTAGACTATTATTGTTAGAGACAATGAATTTTTCGGTTAGAATCATCCTTATTAATGATATTTTTTATGTAAATTTACATATTTATTTTTTTAAGAATTTACAGTATTATGATGCTGATTGAATTTATTTTTAAATCTTCTTATCTCAAGTACCAAATTAAATAACTTGGCAACCAACTTTATTTTCTTTGAATCTTTATTAGAATTCCTCAACACAAAATACTTGTTTCGAAATAATGACAGATTTTAATATTAAACCTAGGCACAGTTTCTTGACAGATTATTAGTTTTAATTCGACTAGAGATATACCTATAGATAAACAATTTAAAATATCAATAACTAAAATTTTGTCGCCTCCAGCTAAATTAATAAAAAAATAGGTTAAATTATCTAAAAATAATGTGAACAAACAAAAAAAAATATTGCTTTCCGTTACTAGATGGCCAATGAAAATAAGATGGCCAATGAAAATAAGATGGCCAATGAAAATAAGATGGCCAATGAAAATAAGATGGCCAATGAAAATAAGATGGCCAATGAAAATTAGATGGCCAATGAAAATAAGAATTTATTGCCATCTGTCATCTTTTATTTATTTATTTAATTCATTCATTAAAGGAGCTTGCAGTGTTACAAAAAAACTAATTATAATTTACAAAGTAATAATAAAAGTTAATGTTAAATAAGTTGATAAAAAACAAAAAAAATAATTAGTAATTATGCAAGCAAATTCTGCTAATGGTAATTATATAAAATTATAAATCAACTAACTATACCTTTACAACTTCAAATTGGAATCATTTTCAAAATGGAAAAAATCATTTTAAAATTGCAAATAATCATTTCCAAATTGCAAGTAATCATTTTAAAATAGTGAGGTAGCACGTGTTGTCAGGTACTATAAAACACTGTGTGAAGTTTTTCATCAGTTGTATCTTTGCCAGAAAGTTCAATAAATAAAACAAATATTTTTTGCTTAAAAAAATGTCGTATATTAAGAAATGGTGGAAAGCTGATAATGCAGCAAATTTGTGGATATTTTTCAAACGCGTCTCGTAATGCTTGAATTTCATCTATTCCGTCTATTATTTTAGAGCTTTCTTCTTTTGCTTTATTGAAGCAATTTTTCAACTTTTCATGCGTAACTTGTTTAGCTCAACATTCAGCTAATATTTATTTATCAAGTAAGTTGATTTTAGGAAGTGATTCGTTTTTCTCTATTGCTTCTAGGCAGAGCTTCGAACCGCAATTTATTTTGTTCCGGTTTTCGGTTTCGTTCTTAAAATTTTATCGTTTCGGGTTACGTTTCGGTTTTGAAAATTTAAATTTCGTTCCGGTTACGGTTCAATTTTTTTTTCGGTTCAAAACTGTTTTTTTTTCGGTTCAAGTTTTTTTTGAGTAACACTTTTTATGCTTGTCGTTAATTGCTTGCACGAAGAAAATTTTGACTCGTCTGATGCAGAGAATGAAGATGGACTATCAAAAGAGTCAGAAACTTAGTCCTGTTCGACTTAATATTTATGCGGCAAAAACTCCAACCAGGTCCTTCAGAAATAATAGAAATAAAAAACACTTATTGTTTGAGCAAACTTGACATTGTGTCGTTTTCATTTTGTATGAAAACGACATAAAGTCAAGTGATTTTATGTCTTTTTTAATTTTGACTTTATGTCCATTTCATAAACGACATAATGTCAATTGACTTTATGTCGTTATGAAATGGACATAAGGTCACTTGACTTTAAGTGACCTACCCAATACAAATACAAAATATAAATTTTTTATTCAAATTCAAACATAAAAAAAATATAAATTTTGTATTCAAACTAAAAATAAATAACAAAAATATATTCGTTAAAAAAGAAAAAAATTATAATTTTTTTATTTTTTTTCTTGTTTAAGGAACGAAAAAGAACAAAAAAAAACCGAAATGAAATTTCGTTCCGGGTTAGGTTACGGTTTTTTGAATTTAGAATATTTGGGTTCGGTTACGGTTACTGTTTGATTATAAATTCCGGTTTTTTCCGGTTTTCGGTTCGGTTCCGGTTCGAAGCTCTGCTTCTAGTTAACGAATAACAACCACATGCCTATAATGCGTCCCTAAAATTTGGATTATTCCCTGATCCACGGGTTGAAGCTTGGAAGTCATATTCGGTGGAAAAAAAATGTAATCTATTGCAGTCAATTTAGTTTAAATAGATACGTGAGTGGGTGAGCGGAACAATTATCTAAGAACATCAACATTTTTCGATCTTCATTTCAAATTTTGTATTCAGATTTATTAAACAATAATTTTGAAAAATTATTAAACTTTATTAGGTAAGTATATGTTAAATAAAAACGTTGTAAAAAGTGTTTCCACGTTGAAATTGTTATAAGTTTTGCAAAAATATTATATATATGTTATATGAACAGGGCCGTGACTGTAAATAGTTCATTACGGGAGCCAGTTTTAAAGGCGGCCAAAGAAATTAAATTAACTTCTTGTTCGAAATCGTGTCGAGTTGTTATTATGTTATCAATCCTTATTTTTTGTCCTATTTAACAAAAAAGGAAAAAACAACTATCTATGTTTTTAGAAAAGGTAAACAAAACCTTAATTATTGATGCATTTTCTTAATTTAAAATTTTTTTTTTTTCATTATAATCTTTATTTTAATAATTGTTTAAGATTCAATTAGCCTATGAAAAATTGGAAATATTTGCTGAGATTGTACCGTATAAAGAAAACAGATAATAAAAAAATCAAACGCGGAAAAAAAGATAAAATATCACTAACCAGTGCTGTGAAAAATGCGACAAAAATTCTATGAAAAACAGCTCTGGCGGAATTTCAAAAGACTGTATTTGAATTTTATTTCTGTGCAGAAGCTGCAATGTATAAAAAAATGAAAAAAAAAAAAAATTAAAATAAATGAAATTAATTAAAAATTGTATACAAAATTAAAGAAATCCAAATTCCACGTCACCAGCCCTGGAGAGTGATATTTTAGCTTTACTTCTGCGTTTTATTTTTTTTATTATCTGTTTCCTTTACTTCATAATCGCAGCAAATATGTTTCTCAAATGTTTTTTTCAATTTGAGACAAAAAGAACCAAAAATTGAAAGCCAGTTCTATACTTTCTAACATAACAAAAAACAACTTCATTCGAGATTGTATTAACCCTAAAAAGCAAAACCAAGACCTATTTCTCACAGTCAGGGCTCTTAATCTTTAATTTGGTTGGTTCAATTTAATTTTTTTTAACATAATGTTTTTAATCCCTATTAATAAATTTATTATAGGTGTAACTTATTAATAAAAGTTCAAAATGGTTTGTGGTTTAAATTATATTTTCTAATTAAACAGAACTACATATATTTTGCACATATGGCTTATAGGCGGCTTTACCGCCTTGCACGCAAGCAGCCATCAACTCAAGCAAGGCCCTGTATACGAATATGGTCAATATTATTTTTAATTATAATAAATAATACCTATTATTTTAAAATTGCATTTGTATGAGATTTATTTTTTAAAATTATAAATTAACATTATAAAAATAAAATAATAATAATTTGAGTTATAAAAATTGAAAGAACAATTTATATGAAAACTAAATTATTAACTAAATTTTAAATAATAATTTTTAATAACAATATTAAATAAGTTAACTTGATTTATAAATTATAATGGTTATATATTTGTCATATTTAAATCAAATAATAACGGAATAAAATCAATAAATTATTTTCCTACAAAAATTAAAATGAGAACTTGATTAAAAAGAAATTTTTAAATTAAATTTAATAAATAAACTTTAAAATTAATAAATGACCCACTACAAAACCCCGCTATCCTATATTTATATTTCATAACCACTATTTTATTTTTATAAATTATTTTTTTAAAATAAATAATTTTAATATTAAAAAGGATTTTTTTTTTTTAAATTATTTAATTGAAAGAATAATAATAATTTTTTAATAATATTTTTTATTTTGATAAATATGAGAACTCAAATATTAATTTTTATAACATGCATTTATATATGATTTTGTTTTGCTGAATTTTTCGTAATTTATATTTCGTAATTTATATATAACACGCCGAAAAAAAAAACTTATATTAAGAGCCCTCCATGTGAAATTCTGTTTTCTATTTCTGTTTACTATTTTTGCAGTTTTTTTTGTTTTATTTTACAGAAAATAAACGGTCGTGAAAAATGCGACAAAAATTGTACGAAAAACACCTCTACCAGAAAATCACAAAACTATATTTGAATTTTATTTCTGTGCAGAAACTGTAATTTATCAAAAAAATTAAAAAATTCTGAGAAATAAATGAAATTAATTAAAAATTGTTTAGGAAATTAAAGAAATTCAAAATTTCACGTCACCAGCCCTGGAGAGTGGTATTTTAGCTTTATTTCTGCGTTTGAGATTTTTTTTTATCTTTTTCCTTTACTTCAGAATCCAAGCAAATATGTTCAAGTTTTTTAAAAGCTCATTTGGGCTAAATAACTCAAAATTTAAAAAATCCGCCTCACCTACCCTGGAGCCAGTTATATACTCTCTAACATATCAAAAAATCACTTCAGTCTAGATTGTAGTAACCCTACAATCAAAGCCAAACTAAGACCAATTTTTTGCAATTTTTCACATTGAGGGGTCTTAAGATTGATAAAAAAAAGTTTTGTCGAGTGTTGACAGAACAACTTTGTTAATTCTATTAAATTATGTTAAGATAATTAAAAAAAGTTACCCTAACAAAAAAAATGTATACGATTCACATAACTTGATTTTCAATAATAATTTTTAATAACAAATAAAAAATAAAATAAAAGAATTTATAAGACCAAGAATAAAATTCGCAATTGTTGTTTGATTTATTTATTTATTTGTTTTATTACAGTTAATTAATATTTGGTTTCTGACAGAAATAAAGTGAAAAATAAAAGTTATTCTCAAACACTTGTGTTAATAATAATAAAATAAAATTTCAGGCAAGTAATAAAGTAATAAATAAGTACTAATAAGTACTAGTAATAAATAAGTATTTAAAAATTTTATTACACGTACTTAGTACTAGGGTTTCCAGTCCGGATATCCGATTATCCGACGGATTTTGATTATTCGATAATCCGGATAATTTGCAATAAATATCCGATAATACGAATTTTTTTTTTAATAAACAAAATATGGTTTTTTTTTTTTTTTTTAATTGTAAATTACACTGTAAAAGGATTTTAAAAGGAATCATGTACCTGACAATAGTAGTACTGATTTTATGACATGGAGCAGAGAGATGTTAAAGCGTATGAAAAGTATAGTATTGAAGAATATAAACTCCTGTTTAAAAAAGATTAGCTTAATTTATTCTATTATGACATTCTTAAAACATTATTATCTTATGTCATATACTTAGAATGCTCACACCGGTTCAAAATAATAAAAAATGCAATAACTTAGTAAGTATACTTTCTATAGTATTTGTAGACCTGAAAAAAATTTAATATATCACGTAATATTTCAAAACCTTATACCCTTGCTGCACTGGCAGTCTTAATATCAGTTCTTGCGAAAGACGTCTTTCTTTCAGTTCTCTTTCGTCTTTTGCCATATACAAAAAAATTCCAAGAGCCGAAAGAAAGACTCATCACAGTACATACTTTGTCGCTTTGATGCTTGTAGGTTGTTATTTTTTGTTGTTTTTCTGCCTTAAATTAATTATTTCATAGTGGTTACACTTATTTCTGTCAAAAAAATAATAACAAACAGAACATTAAATTCATAAACAATGAAAATTTGTTTTTTTTTTCTGTCAAAAGTGAGTAGAAAGAGAGTCCCTTTGGCAGTGTGTACAACTTTTTCATAAGACTGCTTTAAGACGTCTTCATATTGCCAGTCCAGAAAGGGTATTACATAACTGAATTATTATAATTATTGACTTGTTGTTTCGCGACAAAAATAAAAAATAATAATCAATAATAGAAATAGTGAATGTGAAATAAACAATCAAAGAGAAATAATTTTTTCAATGGAAATTTATAATTTGAAATAATTTTATAAAAGAAGAAAATAATTTAAATGTTTACTTGTAAACATTTTTATTTTTTTCTGGAAACCCAATTCAATTATACTGAAATATTTGAAATTTAATTTTAAAACAGATTTTATTAACTAAAATTATTGGTTCACTTTAGAAGACACTCTATGCAAACCATAAACCATGATAAATAATTGAATTTTGTTTTAAAAAAAAAAGTAGAGTACAATTTTAGAACGTTTTTTGTGTTTCTAAACTGTTTTATTAGGACCCAAAAATCACAAGCTTAAAAAAGATTAATGACTAGGGTTGTGATTTTTAGGTAATTACCTTTTTTCAGTCGTGCCTAATAACAGATTTTTATTAAAATATCTCCACGTTTCGAAAAATTTGCTGTAATTTGAGCCCAATATGTTAGCGACTTTTTCTACCTATTTCATGTTTTAGCGACTATTTCGACTTTTTTGACTTTTGCTGACTTTTTTAAACATTTTTGACTTTTTTAGGAACTATTTTACCAATTTTGTTCTTACATTAAAAATTTCAGGCAAATATTGTTTTTATTTGAAATAAAATTTTTGTTAAATAACGATAACACTTTTCCCATGAAGTTGATATTTGTTTGTTTATTTTTTATAACTCATCTAAGCAAGCTGATTTTTAATTTTTTTCTTGTTCAGCTGACCTATTTTCCGCTTACGATTTATAAAAATGACTGATTAGTACATTTATTTTTTTAACGAAATTCTATTAATTAATTTGAATAAATCAAGAGAAATAGAAAATTAAACAAAAAGAGAATTTATTTTTGGATTTGATTAAATAAAGGCAAATAAAAAAGTCATCAAGAAAAGAAGTCTAAAAGTAAGTTTTTAAAATATTTATTGTGGAATTAGTTAATAGGTAAACTAAGATTTAAACTAATTTCAACAGATTTTGATTGCCTTCAAAATGCCCAAAACGAAAAGCACTAAAAAAGATCGTTTATTGGAGTTCGTTAAAACTTTTAAAATCTTCCAAACAGATGGTTCGATTTTATTCTGTAAAGCTTGCAAAGTGCCGATTGTAGCTGATCGCAAAGGGCAGGTTTTTCAACACATTGCAACAGGAAAACATAAAGAGAATGAAAAAAATAATGATCGAAATTTAACTCAAAATTTACTGCGAAACTCACTTGATCAAAATGATATTCATTATAAAGATTTTTGCAAGGATTTATGCAAGAGTCTTGTTAGCGCTGACATTCCATTGAATAAGTTAAGCAATGAAAGCTTTTCAGGGTTTATTCAGAAATATACCAAATTTAAAGTACCTGATCAAACAACACTTCGAAAAAAATATGTTAATTCTCTGTATAATGAAACTATTTCGAAAATATTACTTGAAATTAAAGTTCATTTTATTTGGATTTCGATAGACGAAACGACCGATTCCGTTGGGAGATTCGTAACAAATATTTTTCTTGGAGTTTTAAGTAACGATGAAATGGAAAGCAAAAAAATTTATTTACTGGACACAGTAGTTTTAGATAAAGCGAATAGTTCGACAATTCCGTGAAAATGTTAGGTGATGCTTTCAATCGAGATCTAATTTTACTATTTTTGAGCGACGCAGCGCCATATATGATAAAAGCAGCTGATGCAATTAAAATATTTTACCCCAGAGTTTTGCATGTAACTTGTCTCGCGCATGCCATGCATCGAGTTGCCGAGAAAATTAGATTTCTGTTTCCTGAAGTAGATCGAATGATTGCTCTTGGCAAAAAAGTTTTTTTGAAAGCACCATCGAGAATTCAAATTTTTCACTCAGTTGAGCCAGACTTGCCACTTCCCCCGCAACCTATTACAACTAGGTGGGGTACATGGTTGGAAGCGGTTAAATACTATGCCAACAATTACGAAAAATATGAAAATGTTCTCAACCACTTAGATGACGAAGATTCAGCTGCAACTGAAGCATTGAAGAAAATGTTTTCGACTTTGGGCAAAAAACTTAAAAATGAACTGATTTTCTTATCATCTAATTATTGTTTTATAAGTTCTTCAATCATTTCTCTCGAAAACCGAGGTAATTCTCTTGAATCTCAAATAAAAATTATTGAATCTTGTGTTGAAACTATAAATTCTATAAAAAAATCGGATACAGCAGATGCTATCAAACTTAAAATGCAGGCCGTCATAATAAAAAACAAGGATTTTACAATTTTAAGAAAAATTTCAAACGTGATATCTGGCGAGAAGAATGATATTTGCGAGAAATATAAAGTTCAGGAGATAATCTCCTTTAAGTATGCCCCTATTACTTCGACAAAAGTTGAAAGATCATTTTCTATATATAAAAATCTTTTCAGATCTAACCGACAAAAATTTGAATTTGAAAATTTACGGAAGCATTTTGTAATTTATTGCAATAAATCAATCAATAATTAATAAACTCGTTTTTACATTTTTATTTCAAAATCCATGTTCATTTTTTAATTTTTTTGTGCAATGAAATTTATATTTTTTTTAACTTTTAAATGAAATTGCTATATTAATATACTCGCACAATAAATAATATGAAAAAACAAAATTATTATTATTTTTTAACATTCGTAGATTTGAAATTTTCTGTAAAATTTGTGGAAATTTTTTTAACTATTTTTTTTTGGCGACTTTTTTAGTGTCTTTTTTAGCGACTTTTTTTTTGTTTTTTTAGGAACTTTTTAGGTGTCTAAACAAGGTTTTTAAGGAACTAAAATTCACAAGCCTATTAATGACTAATGATTATTGTATCGATTTAAATAAATTAATATTGATCCTAATAATCATAAATCCAATCCAGTTTTTTCATTAATCCAATCACGGAAAAATGATATTTTGATATAAACATCCGGATAGGGAAGTCCACAACCAAAACTAAAACTTGTGAGACCAACTAATTGACTATCATGTACAGCTGGTCCACCAGAGTCTCCTTTGCAAGCGCCATGATCAAGGCAAATTAAACCATCGTAATATTTTAATTTGAAATCTAATAATATATCTTCACATAATTTTGGTGATAGATTTGTGATTGTATTTTCATTATATTGCAAAATATCTGAAGCTGGATCACCAAGGAACAGGGAGCCTCATCCGGAAATAATAATGTTACTATCTGCTAGTATTTCATTTTGAGCCATTTTAATGGGTCTTATAGTTTCTGTAAATATCAAACTCTCCGTTAATTCCACTAAAGCAATATCATGTTCATTATGGTCAATTGTCTGTTTAATTTTAACAGTAGTACCACCACTACTTAATGAAATTGTGCCCGCCAGCACTGTGAGCATCTCTACCTCAAATTGTCTGAATGTCAAAAAAAAAGTATCGATTTAGCTAAAATTTTACTAGAGTTAAGAGTTAAATTGGTGAAAAGCGTGAAAACGTGTCATCCGTCTTCGCAATATTTCTAGTTTTACAACTGAGTAGAAAAAATTATACATACATTGTAGGTGTTATTGTCTTTTCTATAATTCAACCAAAAATTGTTAGTCCAATTTTATTCCGTAAATTTTAGAATTTAATAAATTAAAATTCTAGCTTATAAAAAGTTTTATATTTTAAATTTTCAAAAAGTTGCAACAAACAGATTTCAACGAATTTTATTACCGTCATATCTAGTTTAATAAATTTTTTAAGTATAAACTTCTGTCGGCAGTTCTATGACTACTTCGTGTGTTTTTTTATTATTTCTGCCATTCCCCGTGGCAATGACTATATTAAATTCCTTGTAATTTTGTGATGAATGTTATTCTAATCTTTTTCCACAGCATGAAATAACGTTGCTTAGTTCGAGAACTTAGTCCTGTCAAATTTACCGCCTACTATTTTTCAGAGGTTCTCTATTGGGTTTAGATCAGGGGATTGGTAGGTCAGTCGAGAACTTCAATCCTAAGCTCCAAAAAAAAAAATTCCACACATTACCTCCACCAAATTTAAAAATTGATGTACAATATTAAGAATTAATCGCTTAGCTATCGAGCCTTGTGCTTTTTTCAGATGAATTGGAATATAATTTGAAAGATAAGGGGGGTGCAGTAAGGAGGGGATACAGGAGGGGCATACTGGAGGGGCAGACGGGACGGACAGACAGGGCGGCAAAAGGTAGGGGTAGCGGAGCACCCGGGTTAGCTAGTGATTGCATAAAAGATATTCTTTTTTTTTTGCCTTGAATGACTTTCAGCTTTATTTTTGTATGCCTTGTAAATGATAGCATACGGATATTATTCATCGAAAAATGGGAATGAAAAAATTGTTTGTTGAATTTCAAAATAATGAAAATTTCATCATGTTTTGATTAAATTAATTTAAAAATATATATTGAATATCGGTGGTATATGTATTTTCGTTCTTTTTTTATATAAAAGGATAATATTGAATATAGCCTTTTAATATGAAATATTGAAGTTGGTATCTATGAGAACAAGCATAATATTTTTTTGTAATTTTAGTAAACACGTACTTGCATATACATAAACATATAAATCTATTTTAAATTAAAGTGGAAAATTTGGTTAACTTTAATTAAAAAATTGCATAGATTTAAAACTTAAATAATCCCAAATAAAGTAGAAAATTATTAAAATAGATTTTGAAAATTTGATTTTTTATGATTTGTATAAGATTTGTATAAGTTATACCTTCTGATATTGGTTTTTAAGGATGAAACTACAAAATAAATTTAATCGCCAAAATAATAACCCAAATTACGGAATTCTTGAATAGGTGGTTAATAAAATTAACTACATATTGACTAATTGTATATACATGAAATTTTTATCTTTTATCTTTATAATTCTGATTGCTAAAAATCAATAAATAAATCAAGAATAAAACAAAAATATTTTTTGTATTAGTATTGTTTGTTTGGCATTCCATCCTACAATTATTTCAAAGGTCATCACAATTATGACAATAGCAATTTTTTTCTGTTTAATTTAGTTTACACATTAATAAGCATAATAATATATGAACGAAGACTTCATTTCTCATCTAATAGAATTAACATTATGTACCATATCATGTACAAGATGCTGTAATTCTGTGAAATTTGAAAATGCATCAAACATTTTTTTAGACCTAGATTTCAAATTAGAATTTTTGATGTTATAAAAATAATTGTTTTTTCAATAAATTCCTAATTATTTTTGTAATTTTAAATTTTATGTATAATTATTTTTGTTTACAAAAAAAACGCAATTATTATTCAAATTGTTATGATCTATGGGTAGTTCCACGGAAACTGGTCGATTCGATGTTACCACACTTTTTTGGGCAAACTGTATAAATATTAAAAATTCTAATCTTGAAAATAGATTATATGAATTATTACCATTTAGGACAAATAACAAAAATATGTAAATATTTACTGTTATTAGCAAAAATTGGAGCATAAAGACTGATTTTGTCATTGCCGTTACTAAGTAATTTTTTCGTATTCAAAACTAAAATTCGTTATTCAATGTTCAATAAATACTTCACAAATTTTATTATTAAAAAAATAATATGTCAAAGGCTCGCTAAAATTTAAAAAAAGTTGAGAAAGTACAGTTCTAATAGGTTTTTTCTATTATTTTATTAGTGTTACCGTGTCAATAAGAATTTCAAACCTTTTGCGAATTACGTGAAAAAAAAATTTATACAATTAACATAATTTAAAATCACGATTTCAGTTGGCTAAGTAAATACATTTTTTCTTGATATTTAAATCGAGTAAAATAAACCGGTAGTGAACAGTTATTTAAAAATTTTCTACAATTCACACCTATTTTGTCATTACCGTGGTAAGTGTTTTTTTAATTGAAATAGTAAAAAATATTTTTTTCTCAATTTTATTTAGATTTTCTCTGCTTTTTTCTTATAATTTAATTGATTCAGAATTTTAAATATTACGAAATTTTTCCAATAAATTAAGAAAAAACTGTTTTTTTGTCATTACCGTGGTGGTCATTTCCGTGGTTCGTTTGCTTACACGGGAATGACTTTTCGGTACAAATTCTTTGAAAAATCGAAAAATGCGGTGTTCCCTTTGAGAATAAGTTCGAAATTATGTGAAGCATATAACAAATACTAATTTAAGTCTCAAAAATAATTTTTTTTTTTTTTAATTTTTTATTTAGTTTTCCGCCTGTTTCCGTGGACTACCCATATCTATACTTCTATATATACTATACTAATAATATTAATAATAATAATAATAATAATATGATTGTTTGCTCCGAAACTACTGAACCAATTGGAAAAATTCTTTCACTGTTGGAAGCTACACTATCCCCGGGTGACATAGGCTATATTATATTTTCAAAAAAATTAGGGATCCTTACTAAAACTACAATAATGTAACCCAAGATGTAAAAAAATTACCTAAAATATTCTTTATACATCGCGTCTTCGGAATAGAGTGGAAGGGAGGGCGGAAGGTTTGGGCGGAAAGAAGCAGGAAGGGAGGGATGGAAGTCCGGGATTGGAGTGAGGGGTGGAGCGGCGGTGCGGCGGTGCGGGAGGGAGGGGTACACCGGTGGTGCGGGAGGGAGGGGTACATCGGCGGTGCAGGAGGGTAGGGGCGGATGGGAGTGTCTGAAGGAAGGGCGGAAGGGATGGGCGGAGAATACGGTTGGAAGAAAAGGCGAAGGGAGGGGCGAAAGGATGATTAATGCAAGTTCGGCACTTCCGTGTGAAACCGGGTATTTCTACTAGATATTAATATTATTAGATTTGGAAATAATATCAAGAGTTATGTTATCAGGTTATCACTAATCTTAGAACTTTGAGTTTTTGCCACGGATATATAAACAGGATTGCTGACTTCTGAACAAATTTTATTTCAAAGAAGTTCTTAAAAAGTATCCGTAGTTTCAATTACCACCGTTAGGAATAAGGGACGATACGAAACTAGAATCCCTTATTCAAGTTAATAGTAATAGCCGAGCCGTAGAATATTCCCTTATTCAAGTTAATATTTTTAGCTTATAAAATATTTATTCTTTTGTATATAAAATAATTATTCTAAAATAAAAACATTATAACTAATTGTAAAAAAAAAATCTTTAACCAAAGAAAGATTATTTCATTCCTTGGTAGCAACAAAATAAAAATAAATATTTAAAAAAGTAAACATTCATCGCAAATATTTATACCTAATTATTCACAAGCTTGTAATTTTGGAAGCTCGCTGGATTTGTTTCAAATTTATAACTTAGCAAATTTTATTATTGTTCGACTTCGGAAGTAAACAATTATATGTCACGCAATGGTTAGACGAGAGTAAAAACTAGTTTTAACTATTTACAATTGTATGAGTTTTTTATTCGTATATGTGATGTTATTATTCTCCACTGGCTTAACTATAGTTAAAACTATTTACAAACTATTTTATTATTTTACTTCACTTTTTAGTTTTTGTTTACATTTAAAAAAAAAATAATTCATTTGAATACTTTAGATTCCGATTTTTTTTTAGTTAAAACTATTAGTTATAACTATTTCATTTTTTTTTTATACAATTTTTCACACATACATTCAAAAAACATCTTAGTTATAACTAGTTTTTACTCTCGTCTAACCCCCAAGTCAGTTAAAATTTAAAATTTATTTAAAAAAAGAATAAGTGAATTTTTAGTTAAAAAATGGTTAAAAAATGCATAATAAAAAATTGTAAAGTGAATAAATCTGTAAATAATACCATTTTTAAAGTGCCTAAGCCCGAAAAAGTGAGATGCAAATGGGAAATGTTTTGGGAAAAATTGGGATAACAGAATTCCCAAAGGAATTTTATGTTTGCAGTCGGCACTTCGAGAAAAAAAATATTTTTCGACCAGCAGTTCCCAAAGAAGGAATGAAGAATTTACCTGAAAACGTAAGTTAAAGTTTTTATATTTTTTGAATATTTAGCAGATATCCGGAAAATTCATTGGAGGAATTTATTTTTCTTTTAATAGGACCGCGAACGAATTAGGTTGAACACTGGTTCTGTTCCAACAATTTTTGAAAATGAACAGGTTTGTGAAATTATTGCAGAAAACTCAAAAATTGGTTTCAATAATGGTACATTTTTAAGCATTTTCACATTTTTAAGCATTTGAATTTTTTATTTTTTTCTTTTTCTTTCTTTTTTCTGAAGAATGTGTTATGGAAACAGAATTTCCAACAGTAGTAATGGAACGATTAAAAATAAATCCGCCCTACAATGACGCATCGATTCCTAACACATTGGATGTGAAGATGGATTCCTTCGAAGGTACTTCATATTTAAAAGTTATATGATTTCAACACACTTGATACATACATGTTCCATAGGATCATTTTATTTAAAATTAAATATTTCTCATTAAAAATTAAAATTCATCTTATAGTGCTATATAGTTTAATATTAAATGCAACAATTTTGGAGCATTTCTATTTACTTTCGCTGTAAAAAATGGAAAAAATTAAAAAAAAAACACAAATATTTGAAATTTACCATATACATTTTAACAAATAATTCAAAAATTCAAGCGCATATTTCAAAAAATTAACATTTTTTACATCGAAATCTTCTTAATAAAAAAAAATAATTTCTAAAAAAATCCGATAAAGACAGATCAAATAAAATTTATTTATTTTCACAGTGTTTTTATTTATTTTAAAAAACATTTATTTCCAGTAATTAATTCAAACAATAAGGAATTCAGATTGGTACCGAACTCGTGGAATTATATAAAGCTTTCTGACAAAATATTATTTTCAAAACTAAAAACATATTTTGAATCTCATCAAATAAAATATTATATTTTGAATAATTTAGTTGATGTTTCGGAATTTAATTTACCCAACATTTTGGATCATTTTCAAGATATATCAGAATTATTATTAAAATTTGATAAAATAAATATATGTTGTGGAGTAAATATTCCATCAAATGTTGGGCAAGAGCAGAGTTCAGTTTTAGTGAAAAACGTTAATCGATGGTTCCATAAATTGTGTCCTTTTATAACGAAAGGATTCAGTTGCGCTTCTTGCAAGAACTACAAAAATTTTTAGAACGTAAAATTATAATAAATCAGAAAAACTCATTAAAATTTAAAGCACAAAAAATAATCAGTCAAAATTTAAAATTCTTCATTCAATTTGTAAAAAAATAAAACAGAAAAATGCACGATACAAAAATAAAATTACTTTGTTAAAAAACAAATTAGGACTTAGATAATTCTGATATATCTTTCAAAAAATTACGCCAAATAAGAACCGAGTCATTTAATGAAAAATTAAGCAAGATTGACATTCCAGATTTTCAAAAAAATTTAATTCTTGAAATTTTTCGTTCCGCAAAACCAGGAAAACAAGGCCGCAGATACTCAGAGGATTGGTTGATGCTTTGTTTAATTTTTTATATCAGATCACTTAATTATTAAAGCTTTTTAAATAAGAATTTAATTATACCGTTACCTTGTAAATCAACTATTAGAATATATATTTTACAAATCAAGACCAAGTGTGGATTTGACAAAAATTTCGCAATACTTAAAAAAAAATATTTTGAAAGAAAAGATGAGAGAAAACGACACGGGGTATTACTTTTAGATGGAATAAGTTTACGGAAGTCAGTAAGAGTTACTTGTGATTATCTAACTTAGTCCGGTCTTACTGATTTGGGTCATGATGACATCCATATGCAGCCGACGAGCACAAAAGAACAAGCTACTCATGGCTTGGTTATTATGTTTCAGTCGATGACAGAAAAATTCACTCAGCCAATTGCAGTTTTCGCTTCAAAAAATCCTGTTAAGGGAAACGAGCTAGCAAAATTTTTGATCAAAGCGATAATTTATATTGAAGAATGTGTTGCTTTAATTCATGGGGTTGTGTTCGATGGGGCTTCAACCAATTACAAAATGAGGGAGGTATTGGGAGTGGATTCGACGATTAAATCAAATCAGTCATGGTTTCAACACCCGATGGATGATAGTCGAAAAGTGTTTATGTTTTCTGACATTCCTCATGTTATCAAATGTGTTCGTAATCGCTTTTACAACAACAAAATTCTTATAGTAAGTATAACTTTTTACGGAAACTCACTAAATTTAAATTTTTTTGACATATTACGTAAATTCATTAACTTATTATACATCTTTAAGATAAATAACGAAAAAATTTAATTGAAGTTTATTATAAACCTGTTCATTCGAGACCAGAACTTGGGAAACTTAAAAGTGTGCCCAAAGCTCACTGAGACATATCAAACCAGACCGACTCTTAAAAATGAGAGTGAAGCTTGCAACACAAGTACACATTTTTTCTTTTTGTAATAAATGTTTAACAATGATACTTATCAATTTGAAGTATTTTCTTTTTCATATTTAAAATTATCTGTTGTAGGTTTTTAGTAACCCAGTAGCTCTAGGGTATGGAATTTTATTTATTGCGAAACTTTCAAGAGTTTGATGGTTGTGAAGCTACAATCACGTTTTGCAAACTCATTTGATGCACTTAATAGAAAACATTCAAATGAAGGTCTCACACAAACCTGAAAAGATTTTCAGGTAGTTGTTAAATGTTGCGCACCTTTTACTTCTGAATTAGATTATCTAATAATCCACTTAGACCTTTAAACAAACATTTAGCTTGAACTGACCTATGTACTAACCTATAAACAAACGTGTTCTATACAAAAAAAAAAGAAAAAAATAATTAGCTTTTACAAAAAAGCTAGTTCATACTCAGGGTTGGGAGTGAATTTTTTGTATTTAGAGGTATCTGACATTGTTGTTTTTTGTTGTTTGAGTGAGTTTTTTTTTAATTCAGAGGTATTGCATAGTTTTTTTTTGGTCGAAAAAAGTAAACAAACAAAATAAAAACCAATAATAAAAAAACACACGAAGCAGTCATAGAACTGCCTACAGAAGTTTATACTTAAGATTTAAACTATGAAATAACAGTGGCTACAAATAATGGACTTCTTTTGGACTGATGGACTGATTTTTATTTTAATTGTTATTCATAGTTTTTAAATCTTTTTTCATAATAATTAGTTTTTTTGAGATATTTAAACAAACCAAAATGTTTTTATCAGCCACTAATTTATAATTTTTTTTACATATTCTATTTTTGAAGCAAAACACAGAGCTAAGTAAAATTGTAGCAAATTTGGTTCAAAAAAATTTGCAAATTAGGCGCTCTTTGATTTTTTATTTTAATTTATATAAATGGAAAAAACTTTTAATTAATAAATAGTGTTTTATAATTTTATAATACATATTATTAAATTAAAATGTAGCTAAAAACTTATTTGAGAACTTAGTTGAAAACTGTATAATTTCATATATGAATTAATGCAATTGAATATTGCTATAAAATGGATGTAAAAAATATTGGAAACCTTCACAGATGCATAAATTTAAGTATCGAGATGCTATTTCTTTTTAAAAATTTAATTGTGAAAAAAAAACTATCCTATTCAGAAATCAGTTTTTTAATAGCGAGTTGAATGAACTATTTTTCAATATTGTCTTATTTTCACAATAGAATTAACATAATCTTGTGATCATTCATAAAAAATTAGACACCGGATAATAGGTATATCACTAAAGTCCCAACTAATTTTCAAACATGTTTTACCACTTACTATGACAAGACAGTTATATGTATATATGTATTTAAACAAGCATTTGTTAATCCTGTGTAGTTAATAAGATAATAAACGCTAAAAAAAGTACGAATTTCCCGGGAGAAAAATAAGTAAGAAAAGTGATCACATTTCATTTCATGTTTCATGTTTTTGTTTTATTTTTTTTACAGAGATCATGTAACCACTAAAGTTATAAACATTATATCCTATAAAACAAATTTATAATATTGGACGCACTAAACTCGTTACAAATAATTTTATTAAAGCCTTGAGAAACAACATAGGTATATTTTGGCATTGATAGTATAGATATCGATCAAGTAATTTATCATTATAGGTTTTCCCGGCTCAAAATATGCAAAAAAAAAATTTTTCAAAATAGGTAGCTCTGGTGAAATAAAGATTACCAGACCAAAAATTTTGGGTAGGAATTCATAATTATCGTACACTTTTTTAATTTCAAATATATGTATATATAGGGCCCAATATTACAAGCAAAAAAATTACATATTCTACCAATAAAAAAATTATGTTCAAAAAAATTAAAAATTATTATGTTCAAAAAAATTAAAAAAAAAATAAATTCATTGGGGGGAATCGAACCTGACACCTTCACTCTTATAGTCCGATGTTCTAGCCACCAAGCCATATAGCCCATATGATTTTCGATTTGTAAAATATAATAAAAAAATTCTAATAAACCATTCATTTTTTTTTTTTTTTATTTATTTGGAACAAGAAAAACTATTAATTTTCTCCATCTGTCAGTACCAATAAATTTTAGGGACGGGGGGAGTAAGGGGACCCCGCTCGCCCTCGTCTTTTAGGTCATACCAGTACCCACTAACAAAAAAACAATTTTTGTCTTATTACTTGTAGAAATCATTTTATTATGTAAAAAAAATTTCAAATATTAAAAAAAAAACAAATCATAATTGGGTTCGAACCTGGCACCTTCAGACTTTTTTTTTTCAAAAATTAAATATTCTAAAATAATTATAATTTCTTGATATATTTAGAAAAATAATAATTCCATACAATGTTACACTTTGTTGCTCAAATAAATATTAGTTTTTGGTCAGTTTTCTCAAAATAACCAACTTATCAATGTCATTGAAGGAAAACTGGATGATTTAATAATAAAGTCATTGAAATATAAGTAAAATAAATATGTTGGAAAAAAAATTAATTATTTTGCATTTGCCCACATCTTAAATTTTTACACAAAATTTATACTTAGATTTTAAAATTGTTTTTAAGAAAATCTATATTCAAATAAGGAAATTTAGAATATAAGTTTTGTGTATTAATGCAATTATTTTATTAAAGCCATATATATATATGTAATATCAATATTTTTTAGTAAGTAATTATAGGCGCAATGCCAATGTCAAAAAAAATTTTTTTACTAAAATTTAATTTTTAATACTATTAAGATTAAAAAAATGTTCAAAAATCATAATTTTATTATAATTTATAATGTTAAATACGGTGTTAATATTTTTTTAATTAATTATTAGCTAATAATTCCAAAATCATAACGAATAATGAATTAAATATTAAAGTTGTATATATTAAGTAATTAAATTTGAATAAAACCTATAACGATTCAAGAATAATTCATAGTTTTAAAAAAAAGTGCACAATTCCAAAGGCTTCAAAAATTCTGCTTTGTTCTTTAAAGTTCATGAATACGGTTAGTGGAATGAAATAAACGGGTTCATGAATACGATTAGTGGAATGAAATAAGAGAGAAATTTTTAAAATAAATTCCAGGGATTTTAATTATTAAAGAAGACAAGTGCTCTTTTATGTTATTTAAGAAAGCTGAAATCATAGGGGCAATATGGCTGAGTGGATAGAATATCGGATTACAATTCTGAAGGAGCCAAGTTCGATCCCCCGATACTGAGAATTTTATGAAAATTTTTTTTTTTTTAATTTTTTTAACATAATAATGTAGTTACGCCAAATACAAAATACCAAAGAGGGAGAGATAATAAATTGGTCAATTAATTTTTGCAGATTGATCTAATTAATTTCCGTAAAGCGTCATCATTTTTAAAGTTAAAATTTTTCTCTTAATTTAAATATCTGTAGGTACTTCGTTTTGGTAAAAAAAAATTACTTAATATATACAACTTTAATATTTAATTCATTATTCGTTATGATTTTGGAATTATTAGCTAATAATTAATTAAAAAAATATTTACACCGTATTTAACATTATAAATTATAATAAAATTATGATTTTTGAACATTTTTTTAATCTTAATAGTATTAAAAATTAAATTTTATTAAAAAAAAATTTTTTGGCATTGGCATTGCGCCTATAATTACTTACTAAAAAATATTGATATTACATATATATATATGGCTTTAATAAAATAATTGCATTAATACACAAAACTTATATTCTTAATTTCCTTATTTGAATATAGATTTTCTTAAAAACAATTTTAAAATCTAAGTATAAATTTTGTGTAAAAATTTAAGATGTGGGCAAATGCAAAATAATTAATTTTTTTTCCACATATTTATTTTACTTATATTTCAATGACTTTATTATTAAATCATCCAGTTTTCCTTCAATGACATTGATAAGTTGGTTATTTTGAGAAAACTGACCAAAAACTAATATTTATTTGAGCAACAAAGTGTAACATTGTATGGAATTATTATTTTTCTAAATATATCAAGAAATTATAATTATTTTAGAATATTTAATTTTTGAAAAAAAAAAGTCTGAAGGTGCCAGGTTCGAACCCAATTATGATTTGTTTTTTTTTTAATATTTGAAATTTTTTTTACATAATAAAATGATTTCTACAAGTAATAAGACAAAAATTGTTTTTTTGTTAGTGGGTACTGGTATGACCTAAAAGACGAGGGCGAGCGGGGTCCCCTTACTCCCCCCGTCCCTAAAATTTATTGGTACTGACAGATGGAGAAAATTAATAGTTTTTCTTGTTCCAAATAAATAAAAAAAAAAAAAAATGAATGGTTTATTAGAATTTTTTTATTATATTTTACAAATCGAAAATCATATGGGCTATATGGCTTGGTGGCTAGAACATCGGACTATAAGAGTGAAGGTGTCAGGTTCGATTCCCCCCAATGAATTTATTTTTTTTTTTATTTTTTTGAACATAATAATTTTTAATTTTTTTGAACATAATTTTTTTATTGGTAGAATATGTAATTTTTTTGCTTGTAATATTGGGCCCTATATATACATATATTTGAAATTAAAAAAGTGTACGATAATTATGAATTCCTACCCAAAATTTTTGGTCTGGTAATCTTTATTTCACCAGAGCTACCTATTTTGAAAATTTTTTTTTTGCATATTTTGAGCCGGGAAAACCTATAATGATAAATTACTTGATCGATATCTATACTATCAATGCCAAAATATACCTATGTTGTTTCTCAAGGCTTTAATAAAATTATTTGTAACGAGTTTAGTGCGTCCAATATTATAAATTTGTTTTATAGGATATAATGTTTATAACTTTAGTGGTTACATGATCTCTGTAAAAAAAATAAAACAAAAACATGAAACATGAAATGAAATGTGATCACTTTTCTTACTTATTTTTCTCCCGGGAAATTCGTACTTTTGTTAGCGTTTATTATCTTATTAACTACACAGGATTAACAAATGCTTGTTTAAATACATATATACATATAACTGTCTTGTCATAGTAAGTGGTAAAACATGTTTGAAAATTAGTTGGGACTTTAGTGATATACCTATTATCCGGTGTCTAATTTTTTATGAATGATCACAAGATTATGTTAATTCTATTGTGAAAATAAGACAATATTGAAAAATAGTTCATTCAACTCGCTATTAAAAAACTGATTTCTGAATAGGATAGTTTTTTTTCACAATTAAATTTTTAAAAAGAAATAGCATCTCGATACTTAAATTTATGCATCTGTGAAGGTTTCCAATATTTTTTACATCCATTTTATAGCAATATTCAATTGCATTAATTCATATATGAAATTATACAGTTTTCAACTAAGTTCTCAAATAAGTTTTTAGCTACATTTTAATTTAATAATATGTATTATAAAATTATGAAACACTATTTATTAATTAAAAGTTTTTTCCATTTATATAAATTAAAATAAAAAATCAAAGAGCGCCTAATTTGCAAATTTTTTTGAACCAAATTTGCTACAATTTTACTTAGCTCTGTGTTTTGCTTCAAAAATAGAATATGTAAAAAAAATTATAAATTAGTGGCTGATAAAAACATTTTGATTTGTTTAAATATCTCAAAAAAACTAATTATTATGAAAAAAGATTTAAAAACTATGAATAACAATTAAAATAAAAATCAGTCCATCAGTCCAAAAGAAGTCCATTATTTGTAGCCACTGTTATTTCATAGTTTAAATCTTAAGTATAAACTTCTGTAGGCAGTTCTATGACTGCTTCGTGTGTTTTTTTTTTTTTACCAAAACGAAGTATAGATACTTAAATTAAGAGAAAAATTTTAACTTTAAAAATTATGACGCTTTACGAAAATTAATTAGATCAATCTGCAAAAATTAATTGACCAATTTATTATCTCTTCCTCTTTGTATTTGGCGTAACTACATTATTATGTTAATAAAAATTAAAAAAAAAAAAAATTTCATAAAATTCTCAGTATCGGGGGATCGAACTTGGCACCTTCAGAATTGTAATCCGATATTCTATCCACTCAGCCATATTGCTTTCTAAAATAACATAAAAGAGCACTTGTCTTCTTTAATAATTAAAATCCCTGGAATTTATTTTAAAAATTTCTCTCTTATTTCATTCCACTAATCGTATTCATGAACTCGTTTATTTCATTCCACTAACCGTATTCATGAACCTTAAAGAACTTGAATTTTTATATTATTTAGAAGACTCTTTATATGATTTTAGAAAGCAAAAATTATATGGCCGTATGGCTTAGTGGATAGAACACCAGACTAATAAGTCTGAAGGTGCCAGGTTCGAACCCAATTATGGTTTGTTTTTTTTTTTAATATTTGAAAAATGATGACGGACGATTCTCAGAAAAATGATGACGATTCTCAGAAAAATTCTATATGAAAATGGATTTTTACCCTCTACCAAATTTCTTCCAACGCCGCTAAAGAAGTATAAACTTCAACAAAATCAAAAAATTCCATACAATAATTTTTTTTAATTTATTTTTTTTTTTCGATTTTCATTGTTATTTTAAGATTCGTTCGCATTAATTTTTTTTTCTAAATATTAAATATTTTTCTTCAAATTGAAATAAATGTAGTTTTTGTTATTCTTTTTAAAATTAAATTTTAAATATTTTTGTTTGTTTACAATTTTTTTTAACTAGCGTAAATTAATATAGTGTGGACGCATTTATTAAATGTAAGATATAGAAATAACCTTTAGTGAAAGTGGAGCTCGCTTATAACTTAAACAAATTATTTAGGTAATTTAACAGATTTTGGAAAGTACACTCACTTGGCTCAATGATTGGGAACAGAAGTATATTAATGGGGAAATTTCTGGAAATGAGTTTTTAAGCCAGCAAACATCTAAAAATTTTAGAATATCTTTAATGTCAACAATGGGACTATGTAAATATTTAATTGAAAATTATGATTTTAAATACATTTTAACAGGAAGACTTAATCAAGATAATTAAATAATTTGAAAACAAGCTTTAAGATTATTTGTTCGTAATTTTCACGATCAATCATATTAATATAGAAATATAATTTTAAAAGTTTTTTGGAACAATTCGTCAAGCTGGTGGTTCAAATCAACATCCAAGTTGTACTACATTTCTACAATTATATAAATTATAGTGTCATTAAACCCCCAGTTTATGGTAATTGCAACAGTCAGAAAATTTAATTAAAATGAGTGAAATTGAAACACTGTTTCATTAGCAAGCATCATCAAGTATGCTAAAACTACAAAATCTTAAAATTAAAATTGATAGTTTGATTGAATTCAGTGATTGGGAAGCTGAAGACGTATTCGTATATGATGAAAATTGTAGTATGCAACCTGCTTTTGACTGTGTCATGTATTATGTTACAGGTACATATGTAGTGGCAACACTACAAGTTTTACTTTCGGCCGTGTCAAGTAAACCTCAGCCAAGCTAACAACGCACAGTCAATAACTGCGCAGTTGTTAACTGGCAGAGTGTTCACTTGACACGCCACACACACAAAAAATGAAGAACGTCAAAAAGATAAAAAATTTTCCTTCTTCTACATTTGGATTTTGCTCACGACAGAAGTCGTAAAGAAGAAGAAAGAAAAATAAAATTAACTTTAAAAATTAATTTGTAAGAATTCAAAAAACTATTTTAATGTGAAATAAATAAACGTTTAAAATAAAAATAATAAAAAATATTTTTAGTAAAACTAAAGTAATTAAATTAAGGTTATAAACTATTTTGTGAAAATAAAATTTAAGTATAAATTAAAGAATAAATAAATTTGTGATTAACTGTGAAAAAGAAAAGCAGTGGGGATTTTCATTTTTCACTTCAGCAAAGTTCCAACACACAACAACATATACAACACAACCTACACAACACCCCCACAATTGGTGACCCCGCCACCCAAATCATTGGTATAGAAACGAACACAAAAAATCACTTTTTTTTTTCTTCTTTGATTAAATCAAACACTTAAATTTTTTCATCAACAATAAAATAACCTAAAAAAAAAATAATAACCTTAAAAAAAAATATAAAATTTAACAAACACACATTTTTTTCTAACACTATAAAAGAAAAAAAATACTTAATAAAAGAAAATTTTTCTGCACACAAGTGCAAACAGTGAAAAAAAAGTCTGTACAAAAAAAAAAGAAGAGAAACAACAAACAGACAATTGTAGAAGATCGTAGCAGTGCAACACATCACCTGGTAAAAAACAATAAATCGGTAAGCTGTACAATTTCCTAATATTTATTATTCAACAAATTGTCGCGCACACCACAACAAGCAGCAACTACAATCCACTACAAAATTTTTTTTGCATAGCTGTCAGAATTAAAAAAAAAAAAAATAAAGAAACATAAACATAAAAATTAATTATTTTTTTAGTCTTAATATTATCTTTAATATCAAAATTAATATTTTTATAATTTATTTCAAAATTTTTTTACAATTTAAAATTCATATTGTAATATTAAATACAAAAATTTTTTTCTTCGCACAATTAAATTTAACTTTAGATTAAAAAATTCAAAATTTATTTTTACCACAAATCAAATTATTATTTTTTTCGTAAGTAAATAAATACAAAAATTTATTTCAAAATAAAATAAATTATTACAATAATATTAATTTATATCATTAGAATTTTTGTATACGCAAATGTAAATAAAACATTTTTTTTTCAATACGTAAAACATAATACTAAGATAAATTTTTTTTTAAATTAATTTACATAAGCATATATTACATAAATTTATGTTGAGCATACAGACCGTGTATTACGAAACGTAACAAACGCCAAAAAAAAAAAAAAATTTTTTTTTCAGTTTGAGCAATCCAATTAATATTTTTTTGTAATAAACACCAAAAATATTAAAAAAACAAAAAAAAAAAAAAAATTCATAACAACGAACCGAATCACCAACGACATTACCAAATACTCACTGACAGTAGCTTCAATACCACCTGAAGCATGCGAATCAGTCATCGATATTCTAACCAACCCTCCTCAAGCTAATAAATACACTCAACTTAAAAATGCACTAATAGATCGAAATGCACTGTCAGACATAAAACGTTTAGAGACCTTATTTGATAACCAAAACTCAGGAGATCAAAAACCATCAGAAGTTTTGCGATCCATAGGTCAACTGGCAGGTAGCAATTCTTTTAGCGAGGAAGTGATAAAAACCTTATGGCTACGTAAACTCCCTCAGGTAGTAAAAATCGCAATCATTTCGGTTGAAGACAAAACCCTAGAGCAATTAGCTATCATTGCCGACAAAATTTTTGAAGCACAACAAACTTCTTCTCTTTTTCAAGTACCGAATCCAAACTCTGAAGTCGGGCACAGACTATCTAAACTCGAAAAAAGGATAGAACAACTAGACACAAAATTCAAAAATTTTAATAGCTCTATACAAAACAGAAATCGTTCGAATTCGTCACAACATCAGAGTAGATCAAAATCTCGCAACTCTTCAGATTCAAATACAAATTCGAACTCAAATTCCAATTCAAGTGCAAACCGCAATACAAATTCAAATCAAAATTTTAATAGAGATAGATCTTCTTCAAATTCTAATCCAAATCGTGCTTGTTGGTACCATCGTAAATTTGGCAAAGATGCGAAGAAATGCACTTGTGGTAACCCGGACCAACAGTCCCCAAACTAGAACGCCAACCTGCTGTAGCGACCAGCAGTGACGGCGGCACAAACACTTGTCGCTTAATCATCAACGACAAAATTAACAACATAAAATTTCTAATAGATACAGGTGCAGACCTTTCTGTCATACCAG
Source organism: Hybos culiciformis (assembly GCA_964007475.1). Classification (NCBI taxonomy): domain Eukaryota; kingdom Metazoa; phylum Arthropoda; class Insecta; order Diptera; family Hybotidae; genus Hybos; species Hybos culiciformis. The sequence continues at coordinate 83,281,904 of OZ023273.1, forward strand.
CGAAAAACACAAATGTAATTGCAAATAGCTTAGTTCTCTCCGCAGCTAATGGTTCTAACATCAAAACTTTTGGATGCAAAATGCTAAAATTAAACTTAGGACTTAGAAGAGACTTAATTCATCAATTCATTATAGCTAGTATAGATAGGCCAATATTAGGTGCTGATTTTCTAAACAAATTCGATCTTATAATAGATATAAAGAACAAAAGGTTAATCGATCCCCTAACTGATCTTAAAATAAACACCTTAAGTTTAAATATAGAAACTCCTACACCCAAAATTTTATTAGTCGAAAATATTTTTTCTCCAATAATTAAGGAATTTCCATCAATTATAGAAGCCCCTAATTATTTTAAACCAGTTTTGCACAACGTGGTGCATCACATCAATACAAATGGTCAACTTCCAGTTTGTCGCGCTCGACGATTAGACGTTAATCGTCTTAAAGCAGCCAAACAAGAATTTGAACTCATGAACGAACTAGGTATCTGCGAACCTTCATCCTCACCTGTTTCGTCACCTCTCCATATGGTGAAGAAAAAGGACAGCCTCGACTGGAGACCATGCGGCGATTACCGTCAACTAAATGCGGTTACAATACCAGATCGGTATCCAATCCCACATCTCCAAAATTTCGCTACCAACCTAAATGGATGCAAAATCTTTTCAAAAATCGATTTAGTCCGTGCATTCCATTTAATACCAGTAGCAAAAGAGGACATTTTCAAAACGGCAGTGACTACACCGATGGGCTTGTTTGAATTCAAACGCATGCCTTTTGGTCTTCGCAACGCCGCACAAACATTTCAACGTTTCATCAACGAAGTTTGTAAAGGTTTAGATTTCTCTTTCGTTTACATAGATGACATTTTAGTAGCCTCTAAAGATTCAAGTACCCACGCGAAACAACTTAGACTATTGTTTTCACGCCTACAAGAATACGGCATAACTGTTAGCTAAATGTGTTTCGGCGTCGATCACTTAAAATTTTTAGGTCACACTGTCACTAAAGATGGCATTTTACCGTCAAAAGATAGAGTTCAAACCATTTTAGATTTTCCAATTCCAAATTCAATCAAATCTACACAACGTTTCTAAGGAATAATAAACTTTTACCATCGTTTCATTCCTAACATCGCAACAACAGTCGCACCAATTTATGAACATCTTACTCTTTTTGGCAAATCAAAATCCAAAAAGAAAGATTTCACATGGTCCGATTCACTTAACAAACCTTTTGAAGATTCGAAGAAAGCCTTGGCCAACGCAACGCTATTAGTTTTTCCTGCTGATAACGCTAAGTTCAGCATTGCCACTGATGCTTCCGAGATAGCAATGGGTGCTGTTCTCCAACAGTACACTTGCGATTCTTGGCAGCCACTAGCATTTTTCTCACGCAAGTTTTCACCTGCCGAGAAGAAATATTCTGCTTTTGACCGTGAACTCTTAGCAATTTATGGCGCATTAAAACACTTTCGTTATGCCATAGAAGGTAGAAACTTTACGATCTACACAGATCACAAACCACTTCTCAATGCAATTGCTTCTAAAACCGAGCGCAACCCTCGACAAACACGTCACTTAGATTTCATTTCACAATTCTCTACTGACATTCAACACATTTCAGGCGCTAGTAATGTAGTTGCCGATAGCCTTTCACGCATTGAAGAAGTTAATTCAGAAAACATTATTCAATACGACTTACAAAAAATTGCCAAACTACAAGAAGACGACCCCGAACTTAAAAGTTTACTTCAGGAAACCTCTCCTTCTAAAACTAGAAAATTAGAAAAAATCAATTTACCCGATACCTGAATTTTCTGCGAAACCTCAACAGGCAATTTTCGGCCATACATTTCCTCTTCGCTAAGACGTTCAGTTTTCCTTCAATTGCACAATATTTCCCATCCAGGAACTCGTGCAACCAGAAAGCTAATACCGGCGCGATATTTCGGGCCTAAAATAAACACTGACATCAATCTTTGGACTAAGACTTGCCAATCTTGCCAACAGTCAAAGATTCACCGTCATACAACTCCAGCTCCAGGCAAATTCGACATCCCTTCAGGACGTTTCGAACATATTCACATGGATATCGTAGGTCCTTTTCCCCCGTCTAACAATTTTACCCACATTTTAACAATCGTCGACCGATTCTCAAGATGGCCTGAAGCCTATTGCATGTCAGACAGCACAGCTAAGACTGTAGCAAAAGTTTTTGTCGCAAATTGGGTTTCAAGATTTGGTTGTCCAGCAACGTTAACTACAGACCAAGGAGCTCAATTAGATTCGAAACTTTTTACAGAATTAACTGCGTTGATAGGAGTTCACAGAACAACTCCATATCACACGCAATCAAACGGTCTCGTCGAAAGATTTCATCGACAACTTAAAGATTGTCTTAAAGCACGTAAAATTCTCTAAATTGGAGTTTGGAACTCCCAATAGTTCTTTTAGGAATTCGAGCTTCCGTTAAAGAAGACCTGAAGTGCTCACCAACCGAAATGGTTTATGGTCAGACAATTCGACTGCCCGGTGAATTTTTCGTCACACCTAATTCAAACAACATAGATCATAATAATACCGACACTATAATAAGTAATCTCAGAACTCTGATGCAAGGATTAATTCCAACTCCGACACGAGCAAACAGAGAAATCGAAATTTTCACTCCAAAAGAACTAGATTCGTGTGAATTTGTATGGGTCAGAAACGATAAGATTAAACCAGCGTTAACTCCAACTTACGACGGACCATACAAAGTCATAAGAAGAACTAGAAATACCTTTTTATTACAAATAAAAAACAAACAGGTCATGATTAACATCAATCGCATTAAACCTGCTTTCGGAGTCAATTCAGTCAATTAAAACATTGAGAACAGTCAAACATACTTTAAAGTAGTCGTACATCATAATTTTTTTATAATTAATCATCCAAAGTAACCGCGATACTTTGGTAATTAGAAACAAACAATTTTTAATAGTAATTAAACTTCTTAAAAATTTTTTTTACCTCTTCGTACAATGTAACGGCGATACATTGTTATAAAGATAATTCTTAATCATTTTTTTTTTTTAAATTTCAATTTACAATTACACACAATATAACCGCGATATATTGTTATAATTATCTAAGTTTAAAATTCACCCAAGTTTCAATTTAACCTTTTCTCAAGGAAGGGTGATGTAGTGGCAACACTACAAGTTTTACTTTCGGCCGTGTCAAGTAAACCTCAGCCAAGCTAACAACGCACAGTCAATAACTGCGCAGTTGTTCACTGGCAGAGTGTTCACTTGACACGCCACACACACAAAAAATGAAGAACGTCAAAAAGATAAAAAAATTTCCTTCTTCTACATCCGGATTTTGCTCACGACAGAAGTCGTAATAGAAGAAGAAAGAAAAATAAAATTAACTTTAAAAATTAATTTGTAAGAATTCAAAAAACTATTTTGATGTGAAATAAATAAACGTTTAAAATAAAAATAATAAAAAATATTTTTAGTAAAACTAAAGTAATTAAATTAAGGTTATAAACTATTTTGTGAAAATAAAATTTAAGTGTAAAATTAAAGAATAAATAAATTTGTGATTAACTGTGAAAAAGAAAAGCAGTGGGGATTTTCATTTTTCACTTCAGCAAAGTTCCAACACACAACTACATATACAACACCACATACACAACACCCCCCCACACATACATAATAAAATATATTACACGTACGAACATTTCATATAAGGAAAAAAAAAATTCAAAATATCTAAGAAAAGTTTTAATTTTAATTTCTTTTGTGATTCATGCTGGATTTTTAATAAGGAATTTCGCAGAAAAATTTATATTTATAGGAATTTGGCAGAAATAATTAGGTCAAAGTGTAATATCTTAAAGGTAAAAATTATAAAATTCTATCTAATGTGTGGTAAAAAAAATAGTACATCAATACTTCTTTGGAAGATTTTTCTCAATTAATATGCATGGTAGTGTGTAATTTTAATAACTATCTTTTTCATAAATTATTTTAATGATTTCTTAATATATTATTATAGTGTTGCTTGAGGCTATATGATATGAATTGTAATTTTAGTTTATTTTTAGTACATTAATAAAATTATATTATAGGATACTTATGTAAGCAGTAACTGAAAAGATTTTCTCAATGCGAAATATGCAAAGCTGCACTTATCAGAGAGACCAAAAAATCGTCGCTGACACAGCTAATAGAATTAAATTCACGAGGAAATCTGCTGCATTCTAACATAAATTTTTTTCATTTTATTGAATATACGGAAAGATGTTGTAATCGATACATGGAGTCTCCAGATGTTTTTGATTTAACAATAGATGAAGTTCTAACAAATTATAATTTTACTTTTCCTTGCGAAAATCATGGATCTGATGTTATTTCTTATTCACTCCATTATTACATAAGAATGCGTATGCGACAATTTACAAGACAAGAAAACAAAAAAATTGACAGTGAATATATAAGAAAAAATAAACTTGCTAAGCTATCAAAATGTTAAATTTGAATTTAAGCAAATATTATATATTTTAATGAATTTTCGAAAGTCTGGAATAAAAAATTTTGTAAATAAAGTATTCTGAATAAAAACATCACTTTTTTTTTAGTTTAGTTAAATTATTTTTGATATCAAATTACACTAATCGAAATATTTTTATTTAGAATCTTTTGTTCCAAAAATGTTCAGGTAGTAGCACTAGCAATATTAAAAAAGGCCACCAGCCTCCGTAGTAACAAAGGTCACAAGGCTGCACTGATATCTAGTCTAAACAGTAACGAAAACAATCTAGAGATTATTCACAAAACATACAAATATAGAACTGGAGCTCATCACATTTTAAAATCAAATATTTTCGCAACCGACACTTTTTTTAGACATCTATATTCTATACAATTTACTAATATCCTTGTCTGATTTTCATCGCAAATATGGAGTTCTATATGGTGATTTATAATCCCGTCCAGTCGGAATTATAAATTACAATAAAATGCTCAAAATCTCTACGTTTCCCAATGGACAACAGATAAATATTTTCGATTCATTTTGAATAAAATTTTAATGTGTTTTGTCATATTTAGAGTCTGTTCACTTCTTAATCGATTTAAAAAAAAGATATCTCCCTTTTCTGTAAAACAAATGTCACAATTTCTAAATTGCAGTCGTAATTTTCTGCATTCTGTGTAATCTGCTAAAATCAACTTCTTATAAAATAATATGTGGCCGACTAAAATCGAATATTTGTAATAATACGTGACCGATAGAATTTTCTTACCCATTTTTGCCGCTTTTTTCTTTTCTATACAATTTTAGTTTTTTAATTCACTTGAAAGTTGACCTACAAATGTAAATTGTTATGTGAAATTTAAAATTTCAGTTTGCAGAATTTAAAAAATAAAATTGAATTTGTGAACGACTTTAGGACAAAACTATTTCATTTTTTGAAATACTAGCTGTAAAATCGTGTTGTTCACAAATTAAGAAACTTGGAAATTGAAATTCGATTTAAATTTTTTAAATAATCACTAATAAGTGAACAGACTCTCAAATAAAGGAAAAAAAGTTCCTTATTAATTGTTTTATCTTGATCTGTAACTAACTCAGTGAGTGAAACCCAACATTGTTTATTTAAAAGAGAAAAATCGCGTAATATTCACTGAATATAAATAAATCGGTTGGTTATGTGGGTTTTAAAAATGGCTAAAAAAAAAGCATAAAAATAAAATTTTTTTTTTTGTTATTTTTATTTTCCGAATTTTATTTTTAAAATATATAATTCACTTATGGTATTCTTTTTAAATTATATTTTATTAAATTTTATTCACTAGTTTTTATGTAGAAATTTATTAAATAAAAAAAACACAACTTTGGGATAAATCCTTTAAATGCGAGGCAATTGATATGAAGTTCATATGAAAGTGTGTGTGTGTGTGAGTGTGTGTGTGAGTGTGTGTGTGAGTCTTTGATGGCAAAGTATATTGTTATCGTCGACAAAGTGATTTGCAAAATTTTACCTCGATTGGATACCGGAAATTGAGTCTATTTTGACTTACTAAGTTTGCAGATCAGGTAGTAAAGTTTATATAAAGGTATGTGTTTGATGCCATAATAAATTTCAGCCCGATTGGATAACGCGAAGTATTTTAACTTTGTAACTTGGTAGAAACTGCGGTGAAGCTCATATATAGATGTGTGTGTGTATGTATGTGAATGTGTCGATGCTAAAGTACGTTTTCATCGACGACAAAGCGATGTGTAAAATTTCAGCTCGATTTGATACCGGGAAGGGACAATTTTGACTTGCTAAGTTTGTGAAACCATGGTGAAGTTGATATAAAGAATTTTATTAATAAAGGTGCGTGAGTGTGATTGTGTGACGACAAAGTGCATTGTCATCGACGACAAAGCGATGAGCAAAACTTCAGCTCGATTGGATATCAGGAAGTGTTTCGATTTTGACTTTCTAAGTTTGTGGAAACGAAGTGAAGTTAATATAAAGAATTTAAAAAAAAGAAACAAAATTACCTTGGTTAAAAAAAAAACCCTGGTTAAAAAAATTCATAGTGTGAACAGAAATTTTTCAATTGAGGGATAACCTGATTTAATTTATGAATAAAATTTTTAATTTGGAAACCATATAAGGCGAATTAAATTTTTGCAACCGCATTCAGCATTGACAAATCATCACAGTAAAACATCGTTCAATTTTGTTTATCGTTTCCATGAATCGTTATTTGTTTACACATTTACTTTGAGTGAATCATTTCACTTAACAATGTTTCAATAAAAGCCAAATTTATCGTCATAAAATTGAAAAAAAAAAAAAGCTAAAAAGCCAATATTCAATAAAAACCTTCTTAAAAATCAATATCATAAAAATTATTATGTTTTTAAATATTTAAAAAAAAAAAAAAAACAGATAATAACAACTTTGTTGACATTGGAACAAAAGAAATAATATTTTTATTTGTGCTTTAAATATTTAAAAAATTTCATGTCTGTTCAATGTTTTATGTCACTTTAAAAAAGTAGCAAACAACTAATACAGAGTCAACAGAATTTATAATATTTAGGTAATTTATTAGATCTTGGAGTATCAATGATAAAAAGGACTGGCTTTTAAAACTAAAGCTTCATTCAATTTATTCATTTATCTCCATGATAAAATTTGATTCAAAACTGGTTAAAATATTAATTTTTTCTATAATATAAAGCAAATTAAAAAAAAAATTAATCAGTTACTACAAATAATGGGTTCGAATTGTTGTGAAAGCGAAGGAGTTGGGAATTTCCGCTTTAGCATCACTTCGCTGCCGTTCGTAATCGTCATCTAACGGTGATAAAAATAAAAATTAGCCGGTTTGATTAAGGCTAGAATTAAGTACCTTAGTGTTATGCCACAAATAAGTATTTAGATAAAAAATATGTGCCTAATGATTTTACGGATGAGATACGTTTTTTGAAAACGATGTAAGCCATCCGAAAAATTGGTTGGCAAGTTGTATTTTTGTCAAAGCACATAATTTATCAGCGATGGAAGACTTATATGCATTAACAAGGATATAAGTCATGTGTCAATTTTCGGATGGATAGAACTCATCGAAAATTGACAACGATCTATTATCCGGATTTCTTACTATTCAATGTAATATCTGCGTAAAAATAATTGTTTTAAAATGGAATATAAAAAAGGGAGTTTCAAAAAAATATTTATTTCTATATTTGTTTTCCTAGAGCTATTTATATATCAACAGTAAAAACATTTGTGTAATTGGGGGCAGCTTTCAGCTGTCTTTAACTTAAAGTCTGGCCCCATAAAAGAAATGGAGGAAAGTTATCAAGAGAAACCGTTCTGAATATAGAATCTCCGATTCAGAATATAGTATTTCACAAAACAGTATCTCGTATTTCAATATAGCACCTCGTCTGAAACGTGCCGTATACTGCTGCATACATAATCCTTGTCCGTAAAATGTTTTATATTAATTCATATGCATGTATTCAATCAATTGTTTTAATTTTTATTTGCCTTATTTTTAGACTTCAATATAATATTTTATTTTATTTTAACTATACAATACATATATTATTATGTTATATAATATATAATATAATTTATGCAAACATTAATTTTTACTTAAAAACATAATACTGTTTTGTGTTTATATTTAAAGAGCACATTTTTGTATAAAAGGCGCAGAATTTTTTTCTTATAAAATTATAGTTTTTTCGCCTTATCATCAGTAACTAGTTATAAAAATGAAATACATTATATTTTTGGTATTTCTAGTTCTAATATTCGTCAAGTTTTCACATCAACAAGCAGCAACTACGGTTGCTCCTCCTCCAACTACTGCTGCTCCTGCAACTACAGTACCACCTGTAACCACTGTTCCGCCTGCTACCACAGTAGCGCCTGTAACCACAGTACCGCCAGTTACCACAGTACCGCCTGTTACCACAGTGCCGCCTGTAACCACAGTCCCGCCTGTTACTACTACACCACTTCCAACCACAACTCCTCTAATCACAACAACAACCTCTGTTGCTACTACGACGACAACCGCAACCACAACCGCAACCACAACTACTACTACAAAAAAAACTACTACTACTACTAAAAAGAGCGCTACAACTAAAAAAAATAATACAAAAAATAATAAAAAAAAGAAAAAAAAGACAATCAAGAGAAAAACGAAAAACGGTCGCAAAAAACGTAAAAGGATAAGGAAAATATCGATACGTAGAGGAATGGGCAAACCTAATAAGAACGTAAAACTAACGAGAGCGAATAAAGGAAAAAGTGTAAAAGTAAAATCAGGCATAAAACCAATCAAAAAACCAATCAAAAAACCAATCAAAAAACCAAGTTTAAAAGCAAATACAAAAGTCAACACTAAAGCTAGACGAAAAGCAAGCAGAAAACTAAAACCAAAAGTCAAAGCGAAATCAAAACTGAAACCTAGACCGAATTCAAGACCAAAAGGACGTAAAAAGAAAAATTCTTCTCCAAAGAAAGCTAAAAAAAAAATGTGAAAAATATAAGTATATTGTGAGAAAATTATTAAATTTAATAATTCTAAAAAACACTTCTTTCAACTTTCTTTATTACAAAGCTATGAGAAATTTGTAAAGCAGATGATATTATGCATAAGTGATATTTTAACTTTCTTATACCTTGTTCGCATTATAATTTAAATTCCACTTATATTCCGGAAAACAAATTGCCGTTCGCATTACAAAATAAGAACTGGAATGTGACGATGTAAAAAAAAAAATTGAGAAAGAGAAAAAGTTTTTGTTGTTGAAAATTTAGATTTTTTATCTCGTTTTTATAAATTTTATTTTGTTTTTTTTTCATTTTGACTCGAATTTGACAAAAAAATTGTTGCCAACTAAAATAAAATTTCAAAAAATGAGTGAAAATAACTATAAATGCAGAATTCTAACCCTGACAAACTAGAATATGAAAGTGGAATATACATATTCCGGAATATTATTTTATATGAAAAATCCAGTTCATATTCCTGAAATATTCCGGATAACAGCATATTCCACTAATATTCTCCTAATGCGAACACCATATTACAGTCTTAAAATGAAATCTCATTCAAAATTTATACTGATTTGCTATGGATATTTTAAGGCTATTGATAGATATTTCTATAATTGACAAGGTGCTCATAAGTCATAACCACATCACATTTAAATAATACCTTTATTTAAAAATAAACATTAATAATTTTTAACTTATATTAGTATTACATAATTAGTAACTAATTTTATTATAATTTTCAATCCCTTACAAATTTATTATAATTAATAGTTTTTTTAAAAACCGTATTGTATGTTATTATGTTCAATATAAGAACAGTACAGTTCATTTCATTTAATTAATCATGTCTGTACTGTAAATTTCTGAAAATTGACCGATCGGTTAAGTTACATTTTTCTCAAAGGACATAACTTATAAGCGATGGATGACTTCAGTGTATTGAGGAGGATATCAGTCATTGACCAATTTTCATATTAATTAAAATGGATAGATGTACTCTAGCTCATCAAAAATTGACGGATGAGTTAAGTAATGATGAGTTATATAACTGCGACACATAAATACCAATTCACATCCAAATCAATTTTAAGACAATTGTTTGATTTCCAGTTTCCTTCTTTCAACAACTGCACAAATAATATAAACACCAATTTTCATTTTATGAGAAAAGAAAGTGAAATTTAACAGTTTGAAAATGAAAAAAAAGGTTGGAAAAAGGTAATTAATTAAATAATTTAATAATAGAAGCTTCAATTGTTAATTATATTAATTATATTTTAAGTTATAAACTTCTTTAGATAAAAGGTTATCTTTCAAGGTTTAGCTAATGTTTATTTCTAACGAGCGAAATTTCATATGTTGAAAATTAATTTTTTTGAAGTAAGAAAAAAAATGTATTAGAAAATTTTATACCAATAATATACCCATCGATTGCTGCTAATTTTATTTCTTTGATATTTTTAACGAAATTAATAAATCAAGGAATTATTGATGTTGTGATGGGACACTGTAGGTAAGCGTGTGTGTTAAAATTTCAATAATTTATTTGTTAGAGTATTATTGGAAACATTTAGTGAGCCAAAACTAATACTGTCTTTATGTCTTTTGCTTAAACCATGTATTCTTTAGGTGGAATTGAATATCTTGTTATATTAAATTTGTATTATTTATATTGACGCTATTATAGTTTGTTTTTGGAACTTCGATGTTAGTTTAATATTTATTTCTTTATACAAACATTCATCAGATAACAAACCAATCATACACACAACAAATATTCTAAACTTACTACTTTGGCACAATTGTAAAAAACAAATTGGGAATGCCGTTTGTACCGCAATTTTTATTGCAGTCAAGCTTATACCAGATATATATCAGAAATATCACCGCCACTCTAAGTAATCCTGTACCTGTTCTCAAATTTAACAAATTTAGGTTTTTGCCAGAAGCTTTGTTAGGAGAACACTACGAATAAATACTAAAGGAGGAGTAAACCTAGCTCTTGAAGGAAGTATCTCTCTTACATATGTTAGTGAGACCAATACATTAACAGTACAGGGTGATTTATATAATATCACAATATTTTTTTTCACAATTTTGGATGTTTTGTTTCCACACACCTTTGAGGTAAAAGAATAGTTCCGATTTGGATTTGGAGTTTATGGCGCCTTTACCCCTTCAACAAGTTTCAGCCAAATTGAGCTTGCATACGTAAACTTCACTTACGACTAGAGAAATTTTTGGAATCCATTGACTTTATTTCGAAATAAAAATAATTTTACACCTAACCTAATCCGAGTCCTCTGACTAACATTTGATTTAAAAAAATTAAGCTAATTACAATATTTATATTTTACTATATTTATATTTTCTTAACTGACATTTTGGTGCACATTTTTTCATGTCAAATATTTAAAAATATTGGAAGTAATTATAAATCTGAAGCGATCTAGCCGACGCGAAGATCTGAAGAACTTTAGTTTGAATAAAAGTTCAACTCGCCGATTTAAAAATTTTGAAATCAGGAAATTTAATTCGAAAATAAAAAATTAGGTATAAAATTGAGTTGATTTTAGCCGGTTGTTTAAGTCGCTATTGCACAGATTGCTCCAATAAACTAATTTGCTCGCCAACTCAACGGCATTGTGAAAGTTTTTTTTTGAACTGACATTTTGGTATCAGAAAAACATATGTGAAGTACCTCAACGTTTATAGTATAAAGAAAGGGATTTCTTCATTCATATATACAACATCCTTGGGAGTTGGCCAATGATATCAAAATTCAAATATATATAGGTATTTAAATCATGGAAGAGTTACAACAATTTAAAAATTACCAGACGCAATATAGCATGTCATTTTAGAGCGAATTATGGGTAATTATTTTGTTATTTTTATTAAATTTTTTAATTTTATTTCTTATGCCTTCTTGGGAGTTAAAACTTGCGTCCTTAGCATTTTAATCCGCCAACACCACCACAAAAGTATATAAAATAAGAATACAAATTTTCTGACTGTAAAATTAAAATTTTTTTTCTGTATTTAAGCAAACGTTTTCTTATTTTACCTGCAATTTTTTCAATAACATTAAGAAATATTTACTTATATGTTATATTATTAAATCAATTTCAAAAAAATATTCTACTTATACATTTTATACTTAAATTATTTCATGTTTTAGTAAATACATAAATATCTGAAAAATCAATCGCGGACAAATGACATTTTGCAAAATGACATTTGTCCGCTAAAAATTTAAAATTTCAACCGCGGACAAACAGTGTTCCCTCTAATTTTTTTAACCTGTGTGCGCATTTTTTTAAGTTTGTGCAGTTTTATCAAAAATAAAAAATGTTGTGCGGCAAATGAAAAATAAGAAAATTTAAATACTTACAATGTAAAAACGTTGTTTGGTTCTAATTTTTTTAATTATACATTTGTCAAAACAAACAAACAAGAACAACAATTTTAGAATTAAAGATTACAATTTTTATTACTGGCATTTATTTTATAACTTGTCTCTCCTGTATTAACCATTCTGCATAAACTTTACTTAAAATAACATTATTTCTATCATTCATGTATGATTTAATTCTCATCAGCATTAGCGACCTGCACGAGTATATATTTTTTACTCGTATTTGGTTGAGTACTAGAATACATTTAAATTTATCGCTTCACTATGAATATTAAATACATTTAAAAAAAATATAAGAGTACATTTTTACTCAAAACAAAATATTTGAGTCAAATAGAATCGTAAATAAAATAACCTCAAATAATATTATTCATGAATTTACTACTCGTTAGAATTTTAAATTCGTAATTTATGATTTGTATTCGTAAATATTTTTGTGTATTCGTATAGTACTCGTAGTACTAGTAGTATAGAGAAAAAAAAAAGTGTGAATTTCAATGATAACTAATAAAAAGTTGTTAACAGTAGTTTAGTGCTACATGAAAATTAAAAAAAATGGAAGAAATTAATGAAAATCAATCAATTACCGAGTCAATTAGTGATATAAAATTAAAAATATTGTCAGGAGAGTACATTATTCTTGATATGCAAGGTAATGTGACGAGCAAAGCCTGGAATATTTTTGGAAGAATTAAAAATTTGAATGGGGATGACATAAAAGACGTAGTCGCTTGTAAAAAGTGTAAAATTGTCTGTACTTACAAAAAAAGAAAATAAATTTTCAAATAAAGAACGATTTAAAAAGTATATAGCTATATAGTTTTCATTTTTCAATTTGGAATTCCAAAAAATGTATAAAAATTATATAACCGCCTGGGCAAACTCGACGCGACGGACGCGACGCAAACGTTATTGACGTTAATGACCATATAATTTTACGTTAGCGTCATTAACGTCAAGACTGTTCGCGTGCATATATTTTCATACATTTAATATTTCTTACGTCATTTGCGTCGCGTCCGTCGCGTGCGTCACGTCGAGTTTAACCAAACTATAAGAATAGTCTAATTTAAACTTTATTTTGAACAAGTCCACGGTTTTTCATTTAATAAATAATACTCAAAAATTCAATCAATGCATTTCATACAATATTCAAATATTCACGAGTACTCGTAGTACTATGTGATATTTGTGAGTAAAATGTACATATTATTTATTTACAATGAATAAAAATGTTCTTAAATGAAAAGTACTCGAAATTTTTGTGAACAACTCATTATGTTTTGAGAGTATTATTATTGTGAATAAAATTTACTATGAATATTTTTTATTCGAGTTAATTTCTATATTTGTTTTATTTATAATGGATCCGTGCAGACCCATAATCAGCATATCCATATGTCTTTGTTCCAATCGATTTCTTTGTTTGGTTTTAATTAACTTCATTAAACTAAAACCACACTCGCAGTCCGCACTACTGGCCAGAAAAGTCCCACCGATATCTAGTAGTTTGGATAGATCTTTAAATTGTTCGTTATTCAAACTAAACATAACCATTTCGAAAAAAATGTTTGTGCGCGCAAATATTTTTCTTCTGCGCTATGTTTGAAATTGATGTGCGTGCGCACACGCGCACAGCTTAGAGGCAACACTGCGGACAAATGACATTTTGCAAAATGACGCGGACAAATGGCATTTTGCAAAATGACATTTGTCCGCTAAAAAAACTGAAAAATCAATCGCGGACAAATAATATTTTGCAAAATGACATTTGTCCGCTAAAAATTTCAAATTTCAATCGCGGACAAATGACATGTTGCAAAATGACATTTGTACGCTAAAAATTTGAAAAATCAATCGCGGACAAATGACATTTTGCAAAATGACATTTGTCCGCTAAAGTTTGAAAATTCAATCGCGAACAAATGTCATTTGTCCGCTCCTTTTGAGACATTTGTCCGCGGCGGGCAAATGTCATTTTACAATCGCGGACAAATAATGTCATTTTGTAAAATACATATATTTTATTTGTTATAAATAACTGCAAATAGGCTGCAATAATTCCAAAATAGAGCATTGCGAACAATTCTTAAAGTTAGAAGGCAACGTTCCCTCAAAGCTGGCGCACGTGCAGCCGCCTTTATAAAAAAGGTCATTTGCCCACTCATCAATTTGATTTGCACATTAGAAATAATGCAAAATAGATTAAAGGCTGATAGTTTAGATAAATTGATGCGAATAAAAACGTTTATTACATTGGTAGGTGATATTAATTTAGAATATTTAGATCATATTTGTGTGAACAAAAAGACAGACGCGAAAAATATTAAATAATTTCATATTTTTTTAATTTAAATAGATTTATATTATTAATACAGTTATAACTTTTGAATTTAATATAGGTATTTATTGTTTTCTATTTTTATTTTTTGTTTTAATTTCTCTAATTACCTTTCGAATTTAATACCTATATTGCAATGCCAAGGACGTAGGTTCGAATCCCAAAGAAAAGGGGCAAGCATAAGAAAAGAATATAATTTAATAAAAAAATTCTAATAAATAAAAAAAATAATAAAAAAAAAATTAAATACAAAAAATTAAATAAAAAAAAAATTTCTTTTGCAGCAAAAGTGCAGGAAAAAGAAAGTATTGGCTTTAAAAGTAATCCACTTTCAATGCAATCTTATTTATTTGTTTGTCTTAAACAAATTTCTTTTGAAGGAAACTGCAACAATTGGTTTGCTTTTGCTGCAAAAGTACTAGGTATTGGGTTTAAAAGAAAGCTACCTTTAATGCAATGGAGACCTTTGTTTGTCATAAAAGAAGACCACAAACAAACTTTGTTTGCTTAATTTTTCGTTCAGGAACAACGTTTTTTTTTCTTTCCGTGTTTTATTGAGGGACATTATTTTTGAAGTTAATACTTCTTGTATGAGAAAAGAATACTCAAAATACGATCGAGACTCGAATTTAAAAAATGTACACAAAAAAATGAGTGGTTATTTTATTAAAATTTTTTTATTAGATTTTTATTAAATTCTATTTTGTCTTCTCCGGGGTTCGAACCTGCGCTCTTAGCATTGGAATCCGCCAACAATGCTAAAGACGCAGGTTCGAAGAGAGCAAAAAATCTAGTATGAATAATTGAAATCCATATTTAATTGAAACTATTACTTTTTTATATTTATACCAAATTCTTTTATAAAATGCAATCAAAAATTTTTTTCAAAATAGGTAGCTCCGGTGAAATAAAGATTACCTGACCAAAAATTTTGGGTAGTGAGTTACTGTTAGAGTCTTCCCGGCTCAAAATATTCAAAAAAAAATTTTTCATAATAGGTAGCTCCGGTGAATTAAAGATTACCTGACCAAAAATGTTAGAGTCTTCCCGGCTCAAAATTTGCAAAAAAAAAAATTTTTTCAAAATAAGTAGCTACGGTCAAATAAAGAATAAAGAATTACGGTTAGGGCCTTCCCGGATCAAAATATTCAAAAAAAAATTTCAAAATAGGTAAATTACCTGATCAAAAATTTTGGGTAGGGAGCTACGATTAGGGCCTTCCCTCCTCAAAAGATGCAAAAAAAATTTTTTCAAAATTGGTAGCTCCGGTGAAATAAAGATTACCTGACTAAAAATTTTGAGTAGGGAGCTACTGTTCGAGTCTTCCCGGCTCAAAAATGCAAAAACAAATACACGAAGCAGTCATAGAACAGCCGACAGAAGTTAATACTTAAAACATTTAAACTATGAAATAACAGTGGATACAAACAATGGGGGGCTGCTCAGTACAAGATGTAAATTTTCGCCCACATTGAATTTTGTGCCGCACATGGATTTTAAAAATTAGAGGCAACGTTGTTAGTAGGTATACAGATATACCGATAAATTTCATGCCGGAAGCTCAGTGTGCATCAAAGAGTTATAATGAAAGTATTAATTATTGTACACAAGATAAAAAATAGATTATACCCAAAACATTTAACTGAAAGATTAGTTTATGTAGGAGATGTTCATAATTATAATTTAAGGAATATTGGGAATTTCAGATTAAATTAAATTTATTTAGGGATGAAAGACCAAAAATATGTTGTTGTACAATGGTTGGAAATTTTTTAAATGATTTTCCAAGACAGATTAAAAATTACGGAAATATAAAGAGTTTTAAAAAACAATGTGTGAATTATGTTAAAGTTAATTTTTGAGTAGGATCAAATTATTTTCTATTAGATTATTGCAATACTTTTTTTTTTACTCTTTTCTTTTTTTATTTAAGCTAAGTTAATCAATAATAATAATAAATTTCATGTGTATGTGTTCGGTAAGTTGTATTTACTACCGTAGAATTTAGCTCAGTAAATGGTATATTACATGCGTCAATACACATGCAATTATTTGCTCAAGTAAATTTTATTTACACACTTCCGTATTAAGTAAATTTTATTTACTTACTTCATTTTGAACTCTTGTTTATTTTTTGCATTGCAAATATAAAGATTGCAAATTGCAACTACCTCCCACATGCACATTAAAGCAGTATACAAAACATGTTCTCCATTTACATATCTCCATTTACTACCAAAATGTCAGAGGTCTTCGCACCAAGACGAAAAATATACGTCTTAATTCATCTGCTCTCGATCTTGATTTATATATCCTGACTGAAACATGGCTAACCTCTTCTATCTCTAATTTAGAAATTTTTGACTCAACATATTCTGTCTTTAGGAATGATCGATATGCTATGTCTCACACAGAGGCAAATAGCGGGAGAGTCCCTAGAGGCGGGAGTGTTTTAGTTGCTATAAAGAATTCTTTTCACGCAACAGAAATTGCTTTCTCGAACCACGATCCTTTAGAAATAGTTGGAATTAATGTAAGAGGGTTTTCTAATAATATATTTATAATAAATTGTTATATTCCTCCAGGTCGAAATATTGATCAATATCAGAAATTCGTTTATTTAATTATTGAATCCTTTTCTGCAAACTTAGAAATCTCTGATGAACTCTTCTTTTTTGGCAATTTTAATCTCTCCAACATTAACTAGATTCCTCATGATGAAGATAGTTTCTTAATCCCTTCTGGAGATCTTAATGAACTTGAATCGATATTCATTGATTCGTTAAACTCATGCTTTCTTCAGCAAATCTCGTCCTTAAAAAATCAGCAGGGTAAACAACTTGATCTAGTTTTTGTTTCTAACTGGGACAATATTATTCCGATCGAAAGTTCCTGCGCATTAGTTGATATAGACTCTTATCATGCCCCTCTTAGTTTTTCCTTATGCATTAATACCTCCTCCTGTCCTAAAAATTTGACTTGCTCTATGCATTTTAATTTTAATAAAACTAATTTCAATGGACTAAACGAATTTTACAGTAATATTGACTTCTCTCTATTATTTCTTGAAAATAATATTGAGCAAATATCGTTAAAATTTTACGAAATCTTAGTAGAAGGTTTTAATATTTTTACTCCTTTGGAACGAGACAAAGACGGGTCCGCGCAAGAACTCATCGGTACTTAACTCATCGGTCGATTTTGGATAAGTTATATCCATTTTAACTCATCCGAAAATTGGCCGATGAGTTATATCCTTTGGAATGACATAACTCATCCACCTCAATGCTTATTTGTGACTTATTCCTTACTTATTCCTTGGCCGATGATTGGCCCCATTTTTGTGTTAGCAGTAGAGGGAGCAGGGCCGGTCCAGCTATATGTGCATGATGTGCACTTGCACAGGGCGCCTAACGAATAGGGCGCCAATCGATTTGTAGTGAAGAACATGCAAATGCATTCGAAATTGGCTACTGTGCCACTGTGCACAAAAAAACTCTAACCTGAAAAAATCAACACAGTATACAATTTTTTTTTTGTATACCATGAGCGCCTAATGTGCAAATAAAAATTCAGCATAGAATAAAATCAACATAATATACATAAAATATAAAATAAATTATTGCATAATACATAATTTTGTTGGCATTGTAAGTTTTTTTGGGTTGATAGTATATAAAACACTCTTATTGCTCTTTATGATAACGATCTTATAAATAAACGATCTTATAAATCTTATAATTACTCTGCCTGTAACAGTAGCTTCCGGTATATGCAGTGTATCAAAATTGAAACTCATCAAAACTTACTTGCGAACGACTATGACACAAGATAGATTGGTAGATTTGTCAACTCTATCGATAGAAAAGGAATTAGTCGAAGCGTTGGAGTACGATGACATTATTGAAGAGTTTTTAAAAAGCAAGAAAAGTTCAATTTGTTTAAAGTTGCTGTTTATGGAGATTTGATTTGTATAAATATGTAAATAATTTTTTGTATAAATTTAATGAACTAAAAAATGTAAATATTTTTTTGGTATATGTATATTTTTTTTGAGGACTGGCCTACTGGGGATACTTCGTAAAAAAAACGCGTTAGTTAATCTACCTCAATGGTGACGTGGAAATGACTTATACTATGATGTGGGCGCAATTTTCAAAATTAGCACAGGGCGCCGAATCAGCTTGAACCGGGCCTGAGAGGATGTGTCCCAAAACGCGAGAAGGGGGCGGAGGGTGAGGGCTAAGGGCGGGCGGACTGGTGGTTGGTCAGTGGGATTTGCGGCGTCATTTATTCAAAAAGTGTTATTATTTTAAATAGCTTAAAAATTTAGAGCTCAAAACTTATATTGGTAATCAATTTAAAAAGATTTCATAAAAGTTTATATTTCAATAGTGTTAGTTATGTTCCCAGAAACTTTAAAATTGAAACAACATTCATGATATCAGAAAATTTAGAAATTTGTTGAGGATAAATTTTAACTTTGATTGGATCATTAAAACAGATAAAGGTATATTCCCCTTTCCATTAGAGTGAAAATTATTTATAGAAATGCTTATTTATTTGAGCCTATATTCTGAATTAGCAATGATTTTTTTTATATAGAGAAGTGGATAAGCAATGTATTTATTATATGGAGAAATGGGCCGGTAGTCCAAAACTTCCCGGTTTAATTTTGAAAGCCAGTCCAACCCTGGACATGTCTGTCAAGTTGAAATCCAATCCTAAATCTTTCTGGAAATTTGTGAATTCAAGATGAAAATCAGACCAATACCCTTCATTTATGAAATTCTTTAATTCTTCGGGTGGTGATTCAGGTACAATATGTGAGTTTTTTCGAAACTTCTTTTTTAAATCATACCCGGACACCGCATTTAATGCTTTGGATTCTAATTTCACCCATTTGAATAACTGTCCTAAAACAACCTTCTCCAATCTTTATTTTGACTACGACCTGGTAAAAACATACCTGAGCCGTCTCGGAAATAATGCGTCTCCAGGTCCAGATGGTGTCCCAGAAATTATCTTAAAAAATTGTTCTGATGTTGCTCTTCCATTATCCTGCCTCTTCAACCTTTCCTTGTCCTTAGGTATTTTTCCATCCCTCTGGAAAAATGCATATATCAGACCCATCCATAAAGCCAATGCTAGAAATGATGTCTCTAATTACCGTCCTATCGCAAAGGATTCCTCAATCCCAAAACTGTTCGAACTCATAATCTTTGACGAAATTTATCCTCATTGCACAAAATTTCTTGTTGATAACCAACATGGTTTTATGAAGCATAAATCGACCACAACAAACTTAGTTGAATGTACTTCAAAATTTGTCGCTAACATGGAGGAAGGTTTTCAAACAGTCGTTGTCTATACTGACTTAAGTAAAGTTTTTGACATTTTACCACATAGCATAATTCTTCTTAAAATGAAAGCTTGCGGCTTCCCTATATTTTCTCAACTGGATACAATCTTACCTGTCGGGGAGAAGTTACAATGTCATTTTCAGAGGCGTTACATCATCTCCGATTTCAGCAAACTCCGGAGTTCCCCAAGGTCACTTACGCCCATTACTTTTTATCATTTCTTTAAATGACGTCATTTCCGTTCTAAACCATTGTGACGTGCAGATATATGCAGATGATATAAAATTTTTCAAAAAAATTGTGACTGAATCTGATAGCTCTCTGCTTCAACATGACCTAGACGATTTCTATAATTGGTGTCATGTTAATAATCTTAAGCTTAATATTGGCATATGCGAATTTGTAACTTATTCCCGTCGAGTAAATAGAATTCAAACATCTTACTCTTTTAGCAACGAACCTTTGGAAAGAGTTCAATCAATCAAAGATCTCGGGATTTACTTTGACGAAAAACTTTCTTTTAAAAATCATTACACCTACATTATAAACATAGCCAATCCAATGTTGGGTTTCGTTAAACGATGGTCCAAAGATTTTCCAGATCCTTATACTTTAAAAGCTCTTTTTATGACTTTGGTCCGACCCAATCTGGAATATGCCAGCCAAGTCTGGTCTCCGTTCACATTGATAGAATTGAATCCATTCAGAAAATTTTTCTGGGATTTGCTTTACGCAACTTACCTTGGTCTGACCCACTTGTCCTTCCGTCTTATCAGAACAGACTTAATTTGATTAATTTGACTTCATTGGAAAAAAGGCGAGAGGTGGCTGATCTCTTTGCTAATTGAAATTATTTACAATAATATAGTATCCAAATATGTTTCCAATAACATTCATTTTACTACTAATTTTAGATTGCGCTCCCCAAATCTCTTTGTTACTTTTCCCCATAGAACTAATTATTGTAAATTTGAACTAGTAAATAGAATGTTGATTTTGGGTAATAGATACAAAGATTTGATTGACCTTTCCTTATCAAAACAAATTCGAAAAACTCGATCGCGATGAATTGCTGGCGATGAATTGCTGGCGATGAATTGCTGGCGATGAATTGCTGGCGATGAATTGCTGGCGATGAATTTCTGGCGATGAATTGCTGGCGATGAATTGCTGGCGATGAATTACTGGCGATGAATTGCTGGCGATGATTTACTGGCGATGATTTACTGGCGATGAATTGCTTGGCGATGTATTGCTTGGCGATGAATTGCTTGGCCATGAACTTTTTGGCGATGAATTGCTTGACTATGAATTGCTGGCGATGAATTGCTGGCGATGAATTGATTCGCGATGAATTGCTAGGCGATGAATCAGCCGCTTACCGTGGACACACATACTTGAAACTGATTACAACAGTCTATAACTAGAAACGTGGGGCGCATTTTTACAACACATTTATAGTATCACCTCAAAAATGTGCCCCACGTTTCTAGTTATAGACTGTTGTAATCAGTTTCAAGTATGTGTGTCCACAATCCTCTGAATGAGCCGGAGAAAAGTTATAAAGTCTGTTACCAAAATGAAACTCATAGTAATATTATTTTATACTTTTTAGTACGCAAGAAAAACGTTGTTTTTTATAAAATGTATTTTTTATGATTTAATATTTTATAAAATGTATTTTTTATGATTTAATATTTATTTTCTACTTTTTAGTTTTGAAGCTGAAACAAAGCAGAATTTTTCGTATAAAATTTGATTTTCAAAATTATTTCTGAAACAAATACAACAATATAAAAGAAATGTTATACGTTTAACCATTTTATTTCAACAATTTTAAATACATAATGATGCCAGAACCTGCTTGGTTTCCAAATTTTTTTTTATGGAATGTCAGGTCTACCACGTGTAGGTCCCCAGGGGAGGTCGCTGGGTAGGGGACGAAATTTGTGTGTTTTATTATGTCTTCTCTGTATGTACAAAAATTGAATAAAATCGGACGAAGTTTTAAAGTCCTCCCCAAGCAAGGTAGAGGAGGCCAATAAATTTTTTGTTACAAAATTTGTGTGTTTGAACATTTCTTCTTTTTATGTACCAAATTTGAATAAAATCGAACGTACTTTTGAAGTCCTCCCCATAGGAGATCGCCGGGTAGGAGGCCAATAAATTTTTTGTTACGAAATTTGTGTATTTAATATGTCCTCTTTTTATGTAGCAAATTTGAAAGAAATAGGACGAATTTTTGAAGTCCTTCCCAAGGAAGGTCGCTGGGTAGGAGGCCAATAAATTTGTTGTTACGAAATTCGTGTGTTTAATCATTTCTTCTTTTTATGTACTAAATTTGAATGAAATCGGACAAACTTTTGGTTGTGAAAATTTGATTGCAAAATTTCGCGGGCAGCCAAACAGACGAGAAACTTTTCAAATCATGATTAAAGTGGTAGAATATTCTATTGTCATCGGGTTCAGAGCTATATTCAAAATTTCGAAGCTGTAGCTTGTCGGAAAGTGGTCTAAAATTTGATTACAAAATTTCCTGGACAGACAAACAGGCAAGTAAGTGAGTTGATAAAAACGTTGTAAAAAAAAGCAAATTTGGAAATAAAAATTAAAAATATGGATAGTTGTCAGCGAATCATTTTTTTAATTTTTAGCGGACAAATGACATATTGCTCCTTTTTTTTGTCCGCGAAACAGAAAAAAATCCCGGACAAATGTCGAACCCCCTATGGAAAGCTTATTTGCAGAATATTTATCTCAATGTGGCGAGATATTTAGCTTCTTATCTTAATTTCTAGAATCTAGTAAATTACTGAAATAAGTGTGAATTGTGTTTTATGTGTATTTCTTCCATTCAATATTTTGTCGCTAATATTTTGTTCGTATAGTTTTTTTTTTTTTTGAATCAATAACAGACTATTTGTATCTACACACATATACTTAATACGTGTATGCAATATCTACATAGTACCGTACAATCAAAAAAATTAGTGCCGACACCTACTTGATACCTACTCAAGCGTTTGCCTGGGGCCGCCGGCGGCGATGAATTGCTGGTGATGGATTGCTTGGCGATGAATTGCTGGCGATGAATTGCTGGCGATGAATTGCTGGCGATGAATTGCTGGCGATGAATTACTGGCGATGAATTGCTGGCGATGAATTACTGGCGATGAATTACTGGCGATGAATTGCTGGCGATGAATTACTGGCGATGAATTACTGGCGATGAATTGCTGGCGATGAATTACTGGCGATGAATTACTGGCGATGAATAGCTTGGCGATGAATTGCTTGGCGATGAACTTTTTGACGATGAATTGCTTGACGATGAATTGCTGGCTATGAATTGCTGGCGATGAATTGCTTGGCGATGAATTGCTAGGCGATGAATTAGCCTAGATTCGTGTCCACAAACTCTGAATGAGCCGGAGAAAAGTTATAAAGTCTGTTACCAAAATGAAACTCATAGTAACATTATTTTATACTTTTTAGTGCGCAAGAAAAACGTTGTTTTTTATAAAATGTATTTTTTATGATATAATATTTTTGTATTATAGTTAGCAACCTGCCATTTTTTTCATTTTTTCAAGTTAATCGTTAGACTTTCATTTTACATTTATTTTATCGGCTGATATTTGACTTAAGTTTTTGCATTTCAGATTTAAAAAAAAAAAATTTTTTTGGGAGATATGACGATTCTTGTGGCAGAAGGCTTGGAAAATTTCGAAACTTCAAACTATCATTTCTCTGTTGTTATGTTTACAAGAATATTTTCAGATATCATTTTAAGTAGGTATTCGTGCGGGCTTTGTTTGCAGGTGCTGGCAACTCGGTGTTGCCAGTTTAACCCATAGAGAAGCCCTAAAAACACTGAAAAAACAAAAAATGGGTTTTTCAATTGAATGTACTCCCTCAATTTTTAACCGATTTGGTCACTCTATACCATTTTGGAAAGGTCTTCCAGACCACTTTAAAAAGCCGCTTTCGCAGGTTGAAATTTTTTAATGTTTTAGACGATAATTCACCTCTTAGAATTTCTCCATACAAAAAAATTACAATTTTTAGCCATTTTCAAAAAAGTTGTACTCAATGATCTTACGTACGATATTTTGCAAACTTCGCTGTCAAAAAGTACATATTTATATCTTTCCAAAGCCGCTTTCGCAGGTGAAATCGGTCCATTACTTTCGGATTGGCGGCATTTTACATAAAACCAGTTTTGAAATTTTTTGGTTCGATTTTTGTTCAGTTTTAATGTTGTTTTTACTGTATATATTTTCGAGAACTGTTTTAAACAGACTCGCCTTCCATTTCACTTTCATAGACATTGTCATATAAGCTTTGAAATTCTTTTTTTTTAATGTTTCTTCCACATCAATTTCATTTTCTTTCCAATTTTCTTTTCCAAACTTATAACCTAAACTTTTTGCTATTGTAATTTGTTTTTTCAGTATTTAATCCTATCTGATTTTACAATAATTTCTGAAAGGCATATAGCAAGTTCTATAAAATCGAGTATCTCCGAACAGGGCTGGACTGGGAATGATTTAGGACCGGGAAATTCAAATTTTCTTTGTAAAACAATTTTCTCACTCTTAAAAAAAAAATTAAAAGAAAACATTATACTTTTAGACAACAGATTTTAGTACCGCCCACCAGGAAACTCCTTCTAGCTTGTTACGCCAGTCCAACTCGGTCTCCGAATCAGTCAAAATCTCACTCACGCGTTGTTTTGAGTCGCTTTTACGTTTTTTAGTAGTACATAATTGTTTTAAATTATTCGAACGTTTTATCCCTTCATTCACGTTCCAACATGCATTTCCTAAAAACATGTCCTCATAGATTTTGGTTTTTTAGTCATTTTTGTTATGGATTCGTTCTTTAAAATTGAGTTTTTGAATAATAACGGAAATTTTTTTATTCGTAATTTTTTTAATTTGGCATACCTCTTTTATTTATTATTCGATTCTTAAAATTTTTTTTTTTGTTGGAAAGGTCTTGAAACGGTCTTTTTTTTTTATTTCATTTCTGTAGTACAAATGTTGCCCAAAAGGTGGAGTAATTTTAGTTTAATACACAAAATTGGTTAAAACGCCATCTATACAATATTTTCAGGAACTAAAACTTTCTAAAAAAATGAAGGTAACTCCTTCTGAATCAAAGTCTAGAACATCATGAAAGGCTATTACGAAGTTTTCTTATTCAAAAATGCTTAATTTCAAAGTAACCAAAAAGCAACGGTAAAATCTAAAAAAACCAAAATGGCGGCAAACTTGTTGAACAAACATAATTTCTAATACCACTTTTAAGAATAAAAATCCAATTTTTGCAAAAAACGCGTTTTTGTCAGGTTGCTAATTATAGTCCGGTCAAGTTAACCTAAAAATAGGGACAAAGTTACATTAATTCGCAGCCTAGAATTAGTTCGTGTGGATCATTGCCTGCAGAAAAGTGTGTTGCCCTTGTTGAAGAAAAGCTAAAATTATTCGAACTGTTATTAAATAAACACATTGTTTGCATTACAACAGATGGTGAATCTGTCATGACCAAAGTGGGAAAATTGATTTGTGCAAGTCAACAACTTTGTTTAGTTCACGGAATTCAACTAGCAGTCATAAAGGTTCTTTATACAAATATAGAAAATGAACTGAACCACACAGATGGTCTGCAGCAGAACATGCTAATAATGATGATACAACAAGTGGTGAAAGTGATTTTGACGTTGATGACAATAGAAATAGTTTAAAAATAATTCAAGAAAGCAATGAACAGATAGGTTCATTAATTAAAAAAATAAGAAAAGTTGTTAAACTTTTCAGACGCTCTCCAATAAAAAAAGATAAAGCTTTACAGAAACATGTAAAAGAACAATTTGGAAAGGAATTGAATTTAATTCTAGATTCCAAAACACGTTGCAATAGCTTACTTGCCATGCTAGAACGCTTTGTGTTTTGTTAAAACACTGCATACAAAAGGCTCTATTGATTTAAATTTAAATGACGAAATATCATTTTCGACATTGATTTTTCTTTAGCATCATCAGTTGTTTCAGTTCTTCTTCCAATTAAATTAACTGTAGAAGCTTGTTGTCGTCAAGTTGCCACTCTTCTGAGCGCAGATGCAGCTTTAGTATTTATGTTTAAACAATTGACAGAACAAAATACTGCATTCAAAGAAGAGTTAATTATTCGTGTACAACAAAGACGTACTGATTTATCGAGTGTACTGCCAATACCTGCCCAATCCTACTGAATCAAAAGATGACGAAGAAATTTTTAATCGAATCAATAAAACAAAAATTTAAAAAATAATTATGAACTTATGGAACGCTTACATAATATGGCGCGTCATATTCACCACATACTAACAGAAAAATTCAGTGAAAAGCGTGGCGTGTCATCTGGCGTTTCAAAAAAAGTGTCGGTGTATGGCTTGCTAATGAAAGAAAAACTTGAAATGGCAATTTCCAACAAGATTAACGTGAAGAACGCGAGTGGTATAATTCAAAAACAAAAAAATCAAAAGAACTTAATAAAATTATAAAACAAGAAGTTGCGTACTTCGAAGTAGAAAATATAAGAGTGAAATATCTTCAACTGGTATATGACTATCTTATATCCATACTACCAACTAGCGTCGATTCCGAAAGAGCCGTCTCAACAGCAGGTCAAGCTTAAGCGACAAATCGCTTGATAATTTAACATTTTTGCGATCTCATTTTAAAGAAAAATTAAATTAATTATTTTATTTATTATATTTTTTTGTTTTGTTTTTTTTAGCTTTTATTTTAATGAATTGATTTTTTATACATATATTGAGTTAATTAAAATTTTAGTTTGTTTCTTAATTTTTTTTTTCGTTTATATTTTTTAATTATTCAAATACCGGTATTAATACCGGGATCCCGGTATTAGTAGAATGAGATACCGAAATACGGGTTTTGAAAATTTGGTCCGGTATTGCAAACCCTACCTCCAACCTCAGCTTCTTCCCAACAACATATACTTCGGGTATATTACCAACTTTAAGTTTGGCCAAAAGATTGGGGTTGGAAGTTAATATATTGGAACCAATTCAGACAATATATTGGAACCAATTCAGACTTTTCTCACACCTGCGCCGAAAAACTCCTCAACAGAATTTTTTGCAATTGTAAAAAGGGATGTAATGCTAAATGCGGCTGCAAAAAAGTTGGGTTTTTTTGTTCGTTAGCGTGTATATATTGTCAAGGCCAGCCGTGTTCCAATGTTGAATCGCCCTCCGAAGAAGATTCATATGATATAAGCGAAGAGACATCTGATGCATCACTAATGGAACAATTTGTCTGAACCCAGCAGGAAGAAGATGAAGAAAAAGAAGAAGAAGAACGAGAAGATGAAGAACAAGAGGAACAACAAGAAGATCCTAAAATTTTTTTAAATTATTAATAATAATTTACCCCATTCTACGTTAAAATTCACACCGCTTTCGTTATTCATTATTTTTAATAGTACAGTACATATCGTACCGTCCAAACATTAAGTTAATAATTCGAAAGACATAACTTGTTGTGTCTTTCGAGTTATCAACTTAATGTTTGGACGGTACGAATATATTAATTTACACTAATCAAATTCGCAATAGTTCGTGGAATAGGCCTACCGCGGAAATCACGTTAAAAAAACGCGTTTCGTACACTACCTCGCGGGTGGCGGGGAAACATGTGCATATTATGATGAATACAACTTTTTAAACTTTTTTTTATAAGTACTTTGTTGGAATGGATACGTGTTCGCTGGAAGTAAAAGCCCTACTTCCTCAACTTCAAGTATTTTCACACCAAAGACGTACCGCTTCAACGTCACAACCATATTTCGTCAAAATTCCCAGATGTGATAGAACGAGCTTCGGAGATTCGTTTTCAATTCGCACCTCGAAAATATGGAATGCTCTCCCTTCTAAACTGTTCCCGACAGCTGGCGGACGCTTGATTTACGACTTGCGCCGCTTTAAGAAGAGTGTAAATGATTACCTACTAACTGTCCCACTTTTTAATCCCGTCTAAACTTCCTGTCCTCATTACCAAATCCATACTTCTTATAGTATAAAAGGTATCCCACGGGGGATGGAAATAAGGCCGCGACGTTTTTTTGTTGCGGTCTTATTTCATTTTGCAAAATCAATTAAGCATGCGAAGATTTTTTCGCGGCCTTATTTCGTTTTTCAAAATGAAATAAGGCCTCGAAAAAATCCTCGCGGTCTTATTTCATTTTGAAAAATGAAATAAGACCGCAAAAAATTCCTCGCGGCCTTATTTCGTTTTGAAAAATGAAATAAGACCGCGACAAAAAAAAACAATTATTCGGAGGGCTAATTTCATTTTTATAAATGAAATAAGGCCGCGTAATCTTGTGAGGTGAGCACACAAGGCAGGGGGCAGCCGCAAATCCCACTGACCAACCGCCCGCCCGCCTCCCTGCTGCCCCCTGCCCTGTGTGCTCACCTCACAAGATTACGCGGCCTTATTTCGTTTTTCAAAATGAAATAAGGCCGCGAAAAAATCCTCGCGGCCTTATTTCATTTTTCAAAATGAAATTAGCCCTCCGATTAATTTTTTTTTTGTCGCGGTCTTATTTCATTTTTCAAAATGAAATAAGACCGCGAGGATTTTTTCGCGGCCTTATTTCATTTTTCAAAATGAAATAAGACCGCAACAAAAAACCTATCGCGGCCTTATTTCACTGCGCCGTATCCCACCTAGTGATTTGGTAACTTAAATAAAAAAAATAAAAAAAAAATTATAACTTAGAAACGGTGACTCTTACAAAAAAAGACCTTTTTTGTAGATAATTGTTCGATCTACAATTTTTGTCTGAGCTATTTTACGGTAAAATTTACGGTTTGGATAAAAAACTCAAAAAACCCATTTTTGCCACCTTTAACCTTGAATACATTTTTTTGCACACACCGGATCAATTGGGACTTTTCACATTTCATTTATAATGATATTCTGAACATTCATACCAATTTTTAGCTTGCTGCGAATTAATTTAACTTTGAATGTTTAAGTTGACCGGACTATTATTAATTGTTTCTCTAAGTTTACTTAATTTTAGATTAATTTTAGAAAAATAAAAAGCTAATTTCACGACCCATTTTCAACCTCCATACCATGAACGGGGTCCCGAAATAATTTGTATGGACATAATTTATACGAAAAAACGACATTATTCCTACCATACAAATGAATTATGTCGCTTTCAGGCACGTCATAATTTATATATGAATAAAGTCGTTTTTTCTTTCGTATAAATAATGTCGCTTTTAAAACCACATTATTTATCGTATGATCTATGTCGTTTTGTTTAGTATAAATAATGGCGCTTCTGAACGACATTATTTCTTCATGAATAAAGTCGTTTCTTGATCGTATTAATAATGTCGTTTTTAAAACAACACTATTTATCGTATGTGGGTACAAAATGTAGGTGAACTGACATAACCGCGAATATTGTGTTATAAGCAAAAAAGGACGGGGGGGAGCAGGGCGGCGGGCGGGCGGTTGGTTGGCGCCGCAAATCCCACAGACCAACCGCCCGCCCGCCGCCCTGCCGCCCCACTTTCACGTGTGTCTACCTCACAAATATTTTATCTTTTTTACTCACATACGATAAATAATGTCGTTTTAAAAATGACATTATTCATACGATTAAAAAACGCCATTGTTCATACGATAAATAATGTCGTTTTAAAAGCGACATTATTTATACAAAAAAAAAAACCACCTTATTTATCGTATGAATAATGTCGTTTTTTTTTTGTATAAATAATTCGCTTTGAAACGACATTACTTATCGTATGAACAATGTCGTTTTTCTCGTATAAATTATTTTGGAGTGCCCGATGAACGAATTAAACTATTTGATGTTTATGAAATCTATTGATCATGACTTTGTTAGATTTTTACGATTTTGTTTTTTTTACACCAAACATCATCGCAGATCGAGGCTGTAAAAAATCAAATACTTTCGATATTCAAATACAAAAAAATTTTATTTGAAAAAGTATTCAATACTTTTCTTAGAAAGGAATTTTATTTAGAAATTATTGATTATAAAGTAAATGTATTATAAAAAAAAATAAATACTTTTCTTAAAAACCGATTGAGTTTAGCAAAGTCATGATAACAAATGACTTTAATCAGCACTTTTGTCGATAAAGAAATTGCATTTTTTCTTCCCATAAAAATTCTATATATACCTATACAATTAAGGTTTTTTGGAGAACTACGGTTTGAATAAAAATTTGCTATTTTTAATTAATAAATTATTGTTTTAACAATTAATCTAGAATGATTAAGATTAACCAACTGCATTTAATTACTTTAGAATTCCTTATTCGTAATATTTAACAAATTACAAAATTTCCAATGCGATATTTCAATACATAAATAATGTAAATTATGAAAACGAAATTTTTATCGCATTCACATGAAATGACTTCATATGTACGAATAAGAGCGTGAATTAAAAAAAATTGTCCATATTTTTAGAAAATTTAAATATGAATAACAGGTAATAAAATGTTTATTCTAAAAGTAGGACAAACTTTTCAACAAAGTATTTTTTTTAATTTAGAACAGTACCATATAAATGAATTTGGAAGTCCGGTCTTCATATTTGTTTTTTTTTACTTTCGGGCTTAAAATTTTTTTAGGCTGTTATAATCAGATTTTATATAGGTTCCTAATAAATTTGTTTTTCTACAATTCACATGCACCTATTATTTAAATAAATTTATATTGAAATCTGTTTCAGTCCGAATCTTTGAACACAATCGGCAAAAAACATTTATTAAGTATCTGCAAATAACATAAGAACAATTTTCATAGAAAGCAATTACAACCTTAAAGAAAAATAAAACTTTTAAATGAAAATAACTAAAACGGTTGAGAATTTGTTTATTCCCGGAAAAGTAGAATGTCATATTGGTCGCACTTAGCCTAGAAATTTAATAGTTTCATCTATTTTAGCAACATAGGAACTGACTGATCAAAATTGATAGTAAACACCTGTTCAATTCTAAGATCTTTAATTTGGGGTTAGATAAATATAATATAATGCAAATAACAAATTTCTATTTAAAAACTAATTAATTTTAGACAAACTTCAAAAATTAAATTTAGTATAAAAGGTAATTTATGTTCCTTGTTAAATTACAATTATCTTGCTTTATTGATAGTAACCTCATACAAAAATGAAGTACCTTAAATTTTTGATATTTTTTGTTCAAGTACTAATCAAGTCCACACATCAACAAGTTCCTGAACCAACAACGACAACAGTTGCACCTACGACGACGACAGCTGCGGTCACTACTACAGCCGCTGTAACCACCACTGTTGCTGGGGCTACCACTACAGTAGCTGGAGCTACTACCACAGTAGCTGGAGCTACTACCACAGTAGCTGGAGCTACTACTACAGTAGCTGGAGCTACTACTACAGTAGCTGGAGCTACTACTACAGTAGCTGGAGCCACTACTACGACAGGAGCCCTAACTACAACAACAGCCGCAACTACAACAACAGCCGCAACTACAACAACCGCTACTACAACAGCCGCAACTACAACAGCAGCAACAACAACAACTACTACAAAAGCATCAGTAGCACAAACAACTAGATCAAACAATAATAATAACAATAATAATAATAATAATAATAATAATGGGAAAAAAAAAAAAACTATTAACAGAAAGATAAAAAGAGGTAAAAAAACAAGATTTATTAAACGTAACCGTGGTGGTGGTGGACGTGGACGCGGACGTAAAGGAAGTTCAGCAAGTAAAGGTAGGAAAGCAAGTAAAGGAAGTAAAGCAAGTAAAGGAAGCAAAGGAAATAAACGATCTAAGGGAAAAAAACTCGACAAAACTATAACAAAGAAGGAAAAAAAAAATGCTTCAAAAAAAAAGATAAAAAAAACACATGATTAAAAATTAAGTGATAATGAATAAAAGAAACCTATTAAAAGTATAGGCTTCAAATTTAATCCAATTTATTTCTTTTATTATTTGTTAGCTTTCACATTTTTAGTTTTCATATTTTCAAGTTTTAGGATCTATTTTAAAATTAATCTTTACACAGTGATACCATAAAGTAGGAAGTATAAAAGGAAGTATAAATAAGAGAAATACATTCGATAAAAAAAGAACGCTTATCATATTATTTTAATTTAATTATTTTTTTATACTGTAATTAAAACTTTTATTTATTTCCTTAATAAAAGACGAAACTGAAGTTATTGCTTTACTCAATTTAATTTCAACAAATATGCGTTAGATTGAATCATCCTCAAAATAAACTTTTCTGTTAATTTATCTATTATATGTTAAATTTTTTGTAATTGTCATCAAGCAGGGAATTGAGGTAAATTGAGGTGAATTGGGGTTAAAATTTTTAACTTTTGAAATTTGAAAGAGAGGATCTGATGAAACACCATCAGAAAATGAAGCTCTAATCATCACCCTGATCAGACTCAATCCATCTAAAATAAGCCAAATTTAAGTCTCCCATCAGTTTGTGACAGAGTGACAGAGATAAAATTAATAGCATTTAAAACCTCCGCGTTATCAGAAATGTTCCTAATGAAAATTAGTAACAAATATTCAAAATGAAAATAATTTTACAATAAGTCTTCAGTTAAATGGCAACGGCATTGATTAAAGTATAAGAAGGAAGAAAAATCTGAGTAACATCTAGGTGAGATCTAGTGGCGATTTGAACTTTAGCCTTTCAGAACTTTGCAGCTTTAACCTTCAAAATTGGAAAAACAATCTGTCCGAAAAATTTTAAAGCAAGGAGAAAAAAGTTCGTTATTAAGAATGCTTTTATAAAGCCAAGTCTCCGTCAATGCCAAGTCTCCGTCAATCCCAAGTCTCCGTCATAACTCAGTATTTAATAAAATAGGTAAAAAAAGAGAAGATCTTCAAATTAAAGTCCAAGATTCCAAGATTTCAATTATAATAATCCAGATTTTATTAATAATGATGTTAATGAAGTACTAAATAAGTCTTAAAATTTCAAGTTCATAACTCAACAGGACCTTTTTCGCGTGATAAAAATGAAGAAAACAGATGCTTTCCTGGTAGTTTTTACTCGGTTTGAACAAATTTCGGACAAATTAAGAGAGCTAGGCATGTATGAGTACTTGGATACGGAAAAAGAAAATTTATAAAAAAAAAAATTCGTGCGTTATTATTTGAAAATCAAACAAAACTTTTGATCAAATAACTCAAATTGAAAATTTGAGAGGAGGACTATTTTTTTGACAGGTTTTTTACTGTTTAATAGATATTACGTTATAATTGAAAAAAAATGTTTTGATTTTAGCTATAAGATTAACAAAGCTATGGTAGTTTGCGTTTTTAGTAGACACCATACAGGGTTTCTTGAAATTTAATTATTTAAGGCAAAATTTCGATATAAAGATAATAATCAAAGATAATAATTCAAATCCAATACCAGTAGAAATGAAGTGATCGTTTATGGGATTTATTAAAGTTACAGATCAAACAGCAGCTGGCATAACTGATTTATTTGTGGAACAAACAAAATAAAATGGTATTAAATTAGAAAAATTTGTCGGATATGACGGTGCTAATGTAATGAATGGTGTATCAGAGGTTCTTGAACTTTTCTGTATTGCGATCCCATATTTTATATTAAGTATTTTGGCACCCGCAACCTATATTTTTTTGAGAAATATACGTTATCCAAAAAAAAAACGTTTAAATAACAAATACTATTTTATTTTCAGGTAATAAAAAATTTTATAACATTTTCTACTAATAGTAAATATTATAATAAATAATTTAATTTTTAAAATAAACAACATTTTCTAGTTATAACAAAATTAATAAAAAATAAAGATTAATAACCTTTTATAGTTATACTTTTTAGTATTTAAATTAAAAATAAAAAAAAACATTAAAATATTTTTTAATGTGATTGGTGCGCTTGCTTTTTAGAGCAAAGTAAAGCTAATTGTGGCTCGATTTCCGATAGCGCTGGTCTCAATAAATTTTCAATCTTGCGCAATTGAGAGCGATATTTTGATTTAATATATATATAATAAACATGAAAATGCATTTTCACACAATATGTTGTGGAAAATGCCAAAACAATTTGAACTGCCATTTCAGACAAAGATAGATACTGTTTTTTAATTGACAACCTAAAATTTTCAGGTGTTTAAAAAATCATCTAATACTAAATTCTTGAACAATTAATTCAAAGACCTTGCCAAGTTTGTCAATTTCAGACATATATATATATACAGAAAGTTGTTTTAAATTGGAAATTTCTCGAGATTCCATGAAAAAATCTAAAGACCCCAGTTGGGGTCGCGACCTTTAGTTTAGGAAACGCTTGTGTATAACAAAAAATAAATGAAACAGTGTATGTACATTGTACATGTAACAATTTAAACTAAGTAATAAATAGCGTTGTCCAAATAAAAATAGTATCCAAAAAATAGTTGGATACATTTTTTCATTAAGTGGAGGAAATGTACACATTTTTTGGAAATCGCATAAAACGATGTGATATTCTCGCATCTTTTACTGAAAATTAGAGAATTTCCATAAAAATTGGAAATAATGGAAATAAAATCGTGTAATACAGTGAAAGTATTTGCTCAACTTCATAAATTATCTTCAATATCTTTAACATCAGCATTTCTAATTTATTTAACATGTGCATCTGCAAAGCATAGTAATAAATTAAAAATTATAAAAAATCTTTTGAGATCTACCATGACGCAAGAAAATTTAAAGTTCCTTAGTTTAATTACAATTAAAACTAATGAAGCGGATAACTTATTAACTAGACTGCGGATTTATATGCAATTGCATATTCGTACAGGAGTAACCTAGAAGAAAAAGATTAAGAGATAAGTACGTTTTGTGTAAAAACAAATTATTTGAAACGTATTTATATCTGCTTATTCGCATATAGTGCATATTTTTGCATATTTTGCATATCTGCGTATATTTAACATATCTTGTTTTCTATCTTATTAAGTTAAGAAATTAAGTACTATTGTTTCATTAGTAGTAATAAATTAGTTTTTTTTTTGAAAGTGGTATAAGTCCACTTTTAAAAAAAATTAGTTAATGGTAATTTTAGTAAGATATAGCCACCTTCTCTCCATATTTACATAAAAAAATGATACATGAAAAAATGGACTTATACCACTTTCAAAAATAACAGTTCAAATAATACAATAGAGTACGACTAGGGTTTTTGAAACTCGACCATTTTCGTAAGCTCGAGCCTTCAAGCTTTTTCTATAAGGAGGATCGGGTAGCTCGAGCCACCCGAGCCTTCTTAAAAATAAAATACATAGGAAAAAACAATGGCATAAAGAAACTAATTTCAGGGCATAAAATTTTAACTTTACTCTTCTAATTTAAACATAATTTACTATTACAAAATTATAAAAATAACAATAAATATTGCAAAATTATTAAACTAAACGTTATAAAATATAAAAAAAAAAACAAAACATCATAAAACATAAAAACATAAAAAATCCATTTCAGTGTATCATTTTCTGTTAAAATTGACTGTGACTTATAAGATTTAAGGAAATATTTCCTTATATAAACTTTTCTGTTCAATAAAATAAAAAAACAAAAGTAAAATGTAAATTGCTGAGCTCGAGCCACTAGCAGATAAAAACTCGATCTTGATTCAAGCAAAAACAGACGAGCTAGCTCGAGCTTTTTGGATCGAGCCGGCTCGGTCCAAAAACCCTAAGTACGACATAGTACTTCCTACCGAATTCCAAAATAAACTATATAAAATAATGCGCTTAATCGACGATAAAAAAAAAAAAAAAAAAAAAAAAAAAAAACAGATGGCATATTTTTAAAAAAATTTTTTGATGCCTAATTATCAATAATATAAAATAATGTAAAATAATATAAAATAAGATAAATAGACATAAAAAACAAAATAGAATAAGAAAATAGATTAACTAGGGATTTCGAAATAGGGACATTAGTTATTAGAAAAAAAAAAAAAAAACATATGTCTAGCTTTAAGATTAAAAAAAAATAAAATTGTGAAATAAAAGGAAAATAAATAAAGCAGAATTCAAAATAAAAAAAAAAAAAATCGACGATAAAAAGTGATTCGCTGAAAAACATTTACTAAAAAAAAATATGGACTGATTTGGTTTATTAAATTTTGAAGTCTGGTTTTGTAATTTAGCTGTAGTTGTAGTCGTCAATATTTCGTCGAAAAGGTAACAATTTTTGATATGTTCTGGCGATGTTTTTGGTTACCTAATTTGTGAAATAGTTTTGTGAAAATGTTAAATGTACTTAGAAAAATTTGTAGTTCTTTTGTCGTGAAATTGAATTATTTGGTATTTGGTCAGTTATACAAAAATTAACCAAAGAATTTACAATCAAATAAATTAATTTCGTCCCATCAATGCTTATTTGTCGTAACTGACTTTTTTGAGATTTTGATATTATTGGCTCATATCAGTGCCGAGCGGTCTAAGGTGCTCCAGGTGCAGAGCACACTCTCTTAAAAATACCTTACCAAAATAAAATTATAAAAAAATTATAACTAACTAGAGTTTTTAAATCAATATGTTTTTTTTTTCAATACGTACTGGCAAACAAAAGTACTCTGAATATTTTCAAAAATCGTGTTAGAATCTGAAAAAAGTAAAAACTAAAGATTTACCATTATCGCACCGCAATTATAGTTATAACAAATTTTTTGGTGCTAATCAGGTGCTAGCACAACTTGCTTGAACAAAAGTAATAAAGCTTTTTATTTTTTATATAAAAAATTTCCAGCATTGCGAATGCGTAATCATTTTACACAAGCAA
The DNA here is from genome assembly GCA_964007475.1 of Hybos culiciformis. NCBI lineage: Eukaryota > Metazoa > Arthropoda > Insecta > Diptera > Hybotidae > Hybos > Hybos culiciformis. The sequence goes on from OZ023273.1 coordinate 83,319,000, forward strand.
AATAACAAAAAATAAATCCTTTTGTGTGCTACAAAATTTCTGCACCTGTCTATCACAAACGAACATTATAAACAATTTATGATCCTACACAAAAAACTCTAGTGGAAAACTGTGAAGGTGTAAACTTTTTATATTGCTTTGTGCTTTTGATGTTTTGGCGCTCAAGGGAATTTTTCTCTCTCTGAACATAAGAACTCTAGTGGAAAACTGTGTTTTGTTTTGTTTTGTGCTTTTGATGTTTTGCCGCTCAAGGGAATTTTTCTCCTCTGAACATAAGAATCGTAAGATTCTGAAAAGTAAATGGTTGTAAGTGACAATAATGTTGTCTTTAAAAAAAAAATGTGTATTGAAATGTTTTTGTTAAAGTTTAGTTTAATGCTTCTCAGGAAAATTTTGGAATAAAAATATTATGAACGTAAAATATTCTAGTTGCGTTTAGTTGGTGTAATTAAATCTCAAAAGGTAATCAAAAGGTAATAATTTTTTTACTCAAAATATTATTATTTTAAAATTTTTTTGAGGAGAAGCACTATTGTGAAATTAAATTTAATTCAAAACATTATAAATTATAATTAACTACAATCTAGATTAATAAAAAAAATAAAATAAAATAAAAAAAAAATGGAACCATAGACCCTCTACGTCCTCGTCATTGGTTCCGGGTCACTCCAAGGGTGGGACAACTCTGCACACCTTCAAATAAAAGTCACCGCACGCCACTGGCTCATATATACTAAAAATTTTAAATCTTTTTTTTGCACTTATCCAGATGACGATACCTACCTCCAATCCCGAGATATTCAGTATCGACTTTATCGTAAACGCAAAATTTGGGAAAAAAAATCGTGCTTATTTGTCTTACCTGATAAACTAATATTTTTTTATATGAGAAATTTTAGTTTTTTATTAAATTACACTTCAGACACTTTTAATTCCTGTTTGTCGTATTAAATACTTGATTTTATTTTTTTCTTCTATTTGAAAACTAATTTCTTATTTGTCGTATGTTTAAAAAAAATATAAAATTAGGCGTATCTTGTCATTAACAATTGGCTGCTTATTTGTCTTTCACAATACTGTAGTGTTTCATATAAGGCAAGTTTGTTAAGTCTAATACCGTATCTGCACTTGGACCTTAAAACTGACCTTTGAGTGGAACTGACCTGTAAACTGACCATACAAAAAAAAGGAAAAAAAATAACTAACCTTTGCGTAAAAGGCCAGTTTGCAGACAAAAAAAGTTAGTTTGCAGACAAAAAAGGTCAGTTTGCAGACATTATAGTTGCCAACTTTTCTGCTTTTTCCTGCCTTTTTTTCTATTTTCAAAAGGTTGGCAATACAAATTTAAAAATAATCAAGTAAACAACAAACAGAAATTCAAAATTTTTAAATAATAAAATTTGAATAATTTGGAAATTGGAAATTTTTAAATAATAAAATTTAAAAGTAAAAAAATAAAAAATGAATTCCAGCAAAAGAAAAATAAAAATAAAATGCTGTAAAAAAAATACAAGTGTGTACGGGTTTCGTTAAGGCGACCTTACGAACTGACCTTTGCAGACAAGTGCAGATACGGTATTATTTGATTTCTGATTTGTCGTACTCTATACAGATTTTTAATAACTTAGACAACTTGTAGGTCTTGATTTCTAAGGGAGACGTAGTTGCAATCTATACATTTGCAATGCAAAAAATAAACAAAACTTCAAAATGAAGTAAGTAAATAAAATTTACTTAACACGGAAGTGTGTAAATAAAATTGACTTAAGTAAATAATTACATGTGGATTGACGCATGTAATATACCGTTTACTGACCTAAATTCTACGGTAGTAAATATAACTTACAATTTACAATTTACTATCAAAATGTAAGAGGACTTAGAAAAAAAACTTCTAAAATTTTTCTTAACTCAGCCATTCTAAATTTTGATATTTACCTTTTGACAGAGACTTGGTTGACCTATAGTATCAATAACCTTGAGTTTTTAAAAGGAATAGATATAACGATGACTCTTTACCACCCAATACAATTCCAAAAGGTGTATTAATCGTTATAAGAAACACTTTTTATGTATCCCAAATTTCTATCCCTAACACAGAACACTTGGAAACTATTTGTGTGAAGGTTGAATTATTATGCCTTGGACAGACTGACACGATTAACATGTTCTTGATCAAGAACATGTTAATTTTATGTTTTTGAAGTAGTTTTCCCATAGTAATAAAAACAAGAAAAAGAACATGTTCTTGTTGCCAAAACATGTTGTTATTAAAGGATGGGTTGAGTAATTTTTACAAATATTTCGAGAGGCAATATCTGGAAGCCATTAATGTTCACTGGGGTATCATTTTTGACGTTGACTTTGACAATTTTATGTCGTATTCATTTGTAAACAAATGAAAAAAAAGTTTGTTATTGTTTTTTATTTTGAATTTGAATTGAATTTGTAGGTATCAGGCTCAGACGCTTTCGATGCCGTCAATTTTCGGCAAAGCCGCCGCCACGAATTTATGATGATTATTCATGAATAGCCGCTAGACGAATTTTAAAAAACAATGAGCCAGCCACGAAATTGGCTTGCAGATACTAGTAGGATTAATTACTGAAAAAATACATCTATTTTAAAAAAAAAAAAACATTTTTTTTTTTTTTTTCTTGGTTTCGAAAAATTTTTTTTATTTCAGCTTTTTTAAGCCATTTCCACCCAGCCGCAGCCACGATTTTAAAATTTTTTAAGCCGCAGCTGCAAAAAATTATAAATTTGGCGAATGGGCCGCCGCCGCACTAAAAATGACGGCGTCTGAGCCTGGTACGTTTATTGTATGGTTTACTTTTGTTTTTAAACTTGAAAAAAAAAACAGATGTTTATCTGTTTTGTGAAACACATTAAAGGTAGTCTGTTCGGTCGATTTTAATAACATGTTTTTGTGCTCAAGAACATGTTTTTCGAGTTCAGTCTGTCCAAGGCATTAGAGAAAAATATCTATACAATGTTCTGCTACATTCCACCTAACACAAATAGTGGTATTTATGACAATGTCCTTACGGCAATAGATTTCATTTCCAACATCCTTGAACCCTTAGATGAATTTATCATTGCGGGTGATTATAATCTTACTAGTATTGATTGGAAACACAATGACGGTGAATTCTTCAGGTGAATCTATTTGTTTTTTTCTTGACGCGCTTAGTGTTAACGGACTTCAACAAATATCTGCTGAAAGAAATTCTCTATAAAGACAACTTGACTTAGCTTTCACCACAGATTGGGACAATTTTGTATCCACTGAGTGTGTGAATAGTCTTGTTAACGTTGATCAGTACCATCAGCCTCTATCTTTTTCATATTGTTACAGAGCCCCTAGAATTCCCTTAAAAGTAAAAACTTGATTTTAGGTGTCGTATTTATTACACTTTGTACAGAAATTAGATAAAAACCTCTTTGTTTCTTAAATGTCGTAACTGCACTTTTTTGTCAGATACGACAACGATCGAAACGTTTTAGTGCAGATACGACAATTTACAAAAATTCGAAGCTTAATAACTCAAAAACTATTAACGTTGAAAGAAAGTGCTTTCACGAGAAAATAGTTATCCCGTCGTAGAAACGAATGTTGTTTTGAAATTGTTGATAAAACTAACAGATCGGCTATAATCAGCTTTTGAACTTTAAACTCGATTATCTCAAAACTAGGTTTATGTTAGTTGCGACAAATAAGCTTTGATGGGACGATTTATATTGTTCCTTTTGACATATAATTTTTACAAGCTTAGATTTAAGAGAATTAGATTTAATATTATATCTTTTCAACTTTAACATTTTAATGATTTAGAATTGGGTGGATAGCAGCTAGAACAACATAGGAGGTTAAGGGAAATTTTCAAAAACTTTATAAAATAGTTTTTTTAATATTTTTGAATCGATCTTATTTGTTTTAATAGCTTCAGTTTATACATTTCATGAAACAAACGTTTTGGAAACGGCATTATTTTAAAGGAATTGTTTTAGCAGCATCAATTATTTGAAAAAAAAAAAATTTATAATTTATTCCGATTTGAATTATAATATTTTTAGAAATTGAATAACTAATTTTAGTGTGAAATAATAAGTATTTTTGAATAATTGTTTTTTTATTCTAAAAAAATTTTCTGCGTATTTTGTATATGTTTGCATATATTTGCATATTTTATGCATATTTACTGCATATGCACTTGCATAAATTTTGCATAAAAAATGCATATTTCGATATGTTAACGAAAATCTCTTTTACAATTTATTTGAAGACGATATTGAAAGTATATTCCTTTTTTACACCTTAAAACAAAAAATTGCATATAAATCCCCAGTCTATTAATAACTATGAAATTGCAAGTATTTCAAATATTTTTTTATAATATTTTAGAAGACATATAATTAAAACAATTGAGTTAGGAATTTTATTAAATAATTTAATTAAGATAAACGTACTTAAATATATTTTTGCATGACTTTTATTTAAAAAAGGGGCCCAGGCCACGAGCATCTAAGATCCACGCCTGGATTTAACAAGTTCTTGTTTACAAAAAAAATTTTGTTTATCTTAAATAATATGTTCACCCCAACAGAACTCGAAACGAATCTTAAGCCATAAATTTTTTTTTGCCGTTGAATCTGAAAGTTTAATTACATACTCAGTGACTTTAGTGGCGATGAAACTTTTATATTTGGTATAACGTATAACCAAATTATAAAATAAAAAGCCAAAGATATAACTAAAAATAGAGCCCTAAAATGGTTTCACTCAAAAGCTGGAAACGTTGAGTATAACCTTCATGAGCTTTTGGAAATACAAAAATGTATTTCGACATAATGCCAAATAAGTCTTTCTTGCGAAAAAAAAATTAATGATAGAATCTGGAATCAATACATTTTTAAAACAAATTACCTAGTCAGTGTTTTTTTTGGAAAATAACATTTACCGGAATACCTATACAAAAAATCCCTAGAAAAAAAAAGCAACCAAAAAATAACAATCTCAAACCTAGTCATGGGAATCTATGATTTTAAAACTTTTATTAGATACAAATTAACGATAATTACGAATTTTTCTCATGAGAAAAATAACGACAATTTTTTAAATCTAATAAAAATTGATTTTTTATTTAATTTATATTTAGCGGAGGTGCGTTCCGGTGAGCTCCGGTACAAAAAAAAAAACACTGCCTCTAGCCAACAGAGAAGAAGTCCCTATAATGATTAATTAATTGATGCAATAATTATTGATGCAATCCTAAATCAAAATTTGCAACATCCAGCTTTTAGAAACTGACAGTCGCATTTCATTATAAAAGATTTCGAAAAAGTAGAGGATCAATCAATAAATATTTTTAATAAATACTTCTAAACCAAATATATTGGAGACATTTCAAGTCTTAATACAAATTTTGATAATGTTAAACATATTAAATTGTTCATAGTACAACATAATACTAAAAAAGGTACATGTTTATTGATACAAAAATTGGGGTTAAATTGACTCACAAAAATACAGACGAAAATATTTAAATTATGATGTTATTGATTAGCCTTAAAATCAACCCAATAGACAATTTATAGAACTAAATTTTGAAATTAATATTAGGCCAAAAGCAAAGGAAGATATTTATAAAATGTACATCTTATTAAGAGAGAAAAACTTTATCAAATATTCATAATAACTTATCAGGATATACAAAGGCTCATGAGCATGTCCTCATATTTCCGAAAATTTATTAAGGAGTTTTTTCTTATTGCTAACTTGGGGTTTAGACTGAATAGCTTCGAAGATTAAAACTAAAATTATTTTTGAATGAGTGCGTTAAATTTGAGTAAAAGAAAATAATTTTCGTTTTAATCAGGACTAAAAATCTTGATTAAATATTTGATTAAAAAGTCATAAAAATGTACACAAAAATAAAATTTTTGATTTTTGAACTTTTAAAATTGAAATTTGGAAAATACTTTAAAATTAAATCTATGACATTTAATTGACAAATTTTTCTATAATTTTTTTAGTCCGATTAAAAAAAAGATTTTTAATCTAGACGTCGAAGATTATTTCGAATCTTTCTATCAAAATACATTCAAAAATAATTTTAGTTTTAATCTTCGAAACCATCTAGTATAAACACTAGGTAAGCCAAAAAACAAAAAAAAAAAATTTTACTCAATCCATAAGTTTCGAAAATCTTAAATTAAATTTGACATTTAAGTTTATTTATTTAATGTTTTTTTTAAATATTAAAGTAAAATAAAAATTAATTAAGTAAATTTTAATGAAATGCTGTAAAGCTAACTTTTATTGCACACAAATATTAATAAATGAAACAAAAAAAACCCGATATATTTATAAAATCGCGCCAATTTATTTCGCTAATGTAGATAGCCCATTAATTGTTCAACATTTAATGACCCTTATTGAAAAAAACGAGTTATTTACATTCAATCCCCAATGCAAACCATTATTTCAAAAACAATACGTACTACGGTCCTTTTGAAATCGTAATTAAGTATATTTTATCCATGATAGATTCATTCATCAAATACCTAAAACTTTAACGAAAGCACTGAAGTAAAAAATGTTTTATAGTAGACCAGTAAGATTAATAAATGGTAGAGGCACATGATTCAAATCTCCTCAGTTCATATTTATGTGGTTGGAAATAACAGAACCCACATTACAGTTGCAAGTGAGTGTCCCAATCCTAATGGTCAGGTTGAGCGTTATAATAGAACAATCAAACCTATTATTTCTAAATTAGTAATTCATAATGGAATCATCTTTCAGGAAAAGCTGTATTTACTTTAAACAATACTATATGCAAAGTAATTAAAGTATCACTTGCTGCACTATTATTCGGCTCTTGAAATAATAAAATATATCAGTGGAAAAATTTAGATAATTATTTAAAATAAATAAAGTTGTGTCTGCAAACTAACCGTAAATTACTATAACAATTTTTAAATTTAGCTAAATTAAAATTTGAATATTTTTAAGATAAAAAAATTAAAGTTCATAATTTTGACATAAATGATACAATTTTAATCAGAAAAGAAAATAGAAACAAATTGGTCCAGTGTATTTGGGACTGTACATAATTAAAGAAATTAATGGCATTAATAATTGTAAAACATCAGCTTTTAAATAATATAATATTGAGGTTGACAAAAATCATAAAAAATTAAGAAAAGTAAAAAGATGAAAATAATATAAAGCATTTTTTCTCCGCAACCCCAAATCGAAGATTCGCATCCTGGTCGAAATCAGCCTAGAAATTTAATAGTTATATCTATTTTAGTTTGTTACGAATTGACGCAAACAGATTATCAAAATTGATAGAAAACACCTGTTTCAATTGCTTAATTGCATGCCCTTTTATTTGGGGTTAGATAAATATGATATAATGCAAATAACAAATTTTTATTTAAAAACTAATTAATTTTAAATAAACTTTAAAAATTTAGTTTAGTATAAAAGGAACATAAATTATAACTTGTAAAATCATAATTATCTTGCTTCATTTATAGCTTCCAGTTATAACAATGAAGTTTGTTATATTTTTGATATTTTTGATTCTAAATATTTTTAAGCCTACACATCAACAAGTGACTACAGTTGCGCCTCCAACTACAGCTGCAGCCACCACTACAGCAGCTGCAGCTACTACTACAGCCGCTGGAGCTACTACTACAGCACCTGTAGCTACTACTACAGCAGCTGGAGCTACTACTACAGCAGCGGGAGCTACTACAACAGCGGCTGGAGCTACTACCACAGCAGCGGTTACAACTACAGCAGCTGTAACTACCACCACGGCAGCTGTGACCACCACAACGGCAGCACCGACTACTACAACAACAGCAGCAACAACAAAAACAACTACTACAACAAAAGCATCAGTAACACAAACAACTGCAACTACATCAAACAATAATGTTAAGACGAAAAAAACTATTCACAGAACGATAAAAACGGGTAAAAAGACAAGATTTATTACTCGTAGGCGTGGTGGACGTGGACGTAAAGGAAGTAATGGTAAGAAAGGAAGCAAAGGGAAGAAACGATCTAAGGGAAAAAAACTCGACAAAATTATAAAAAAGAAGAAAAAAAGACCTTCTCCCAAAAAAAAGATAAAAAAAACACATCATTAAAAATTAAGTGATAATGAATAAAAGAAACCTATTAAAAGTATAGGCTTCAAGTTAATCCTAGCTTTCATGTTTTTACAATTTTGTATTTTGAAGACTCAATTTTCTAATTAATCTACACAGTGATCTACTGACATATTTATATCATTTTATTTTTAATTGTTTATTTTTGTGTATTATTATTTGTGTTTTAAACTCTGAAGAAAAGACGAAATTGCAACAAAAATTCATTCGATTAAAATAAAATCATCAAAATAAAATATTCTGTTACTTAATCTATTTTCTGTTATTTGATTTTTCTATTTAAACATTTAGCAGTTATTGAGGTAAATAGGGCAACATTTTAATTTGCTTGTAATATAATTTAAAATTAGAAGCTTGTATATTTACAGTTGCGAGATTCTGTTTATGAAGTGAATAAATTTGGCGTCCATGAAATTTTAGCCTTAAAAAATTGTTAAATCTGAATTTATTCTAGTGAAATCTGTTGCTTGAGATTCTAATAATATACCAATTAATAAAATATTCAACAATTCGAATAAATAAAATTGTAGTTTTAACAATATATAAAAAAAAAATCTGTATGGCAGTATATGTATGGCAGTATTGTCAGAGCAAATTATGCATCGCAATTGTCTAGGCGAAATAAATAGTGTATTATGATGGAGATATTATAAGCCCTCCACGTCGACACTCATTTGAATGAATTATTAAACCTTGGAAATATAAAATATAAGTTAATTTTTTATTAAAATTTAATTAAAATTTAAGATCATTTAATTCAATCAATACGTTAATAACTTCTTGGCTTCGTAGCATACTGAGACTAACGGATCTTAACCGTTCAATAATACCAGACTAGTTATTTTTCTGATTTTGAGTTTAGTTCATAAGAAGTTCATGTCTCTCAGAATTCTGTTCAAATAGAGTTTAGTCACTGACTTCTCTATATAAAAGACGAAACATCAAATTTGTCTATGTATTAAAGTCGAATAAGCTTTTCATACAAAAGTCAAATTTTTGTATGGAAAATTTATTTTTATTTTTAAAAATCTTTTTTTTTTATACGAAAAACAAGGATTATCCATTTGACATGTAAGTATAAATTTTTATTAATATATTTATAATTTTTGTATAAAAAAAAATTGCGGAAAATGCATAAAATTCGTAATATTTTTGGCAATACAAAAGAAGCGAATTTAAAAACCGCTTAATAGGGGGGGACCCTTGCTTAAATTAGTTTTTTCTACAGTAACGGGCAAAATAAGGTGAGCAGTCGAAAATTAAGATATAATGAAAAAAAATTAATTAAATTTGGAATACCCAAAAGGTAAAAAATTTAAATAAGATTTTTTTTTAAATCTAAATATTAAATTTTACAGCAAAGAAGCATGTTCCAAAACGAGTGTGCTGTGTGCTTGGATCTGGATCCAATTCCGCACAGTACCAAAAGGAATACGACTATGAGTTTAGTATAAGTTTAATTCTGATTAATTTCGTGAATTTGAATAAAATTTTATTTTCATTGTTTAAATGTTGTTTTATTCATAATTGGTCATTTTGAAGGCTTTTAGTTTTTTATTATTCTTTTTGATACTTAGGCGTTAACTTTCACTAACGAAATAACAGAGCCGCTAATCTATCGCTGATGCTTTAAGTTTAATTAGTTTACCTTCTTACTTTTTTTTTTGTAAATGATAGGTATTTCTGTTTTTAAAATTATTTTATTTTTCATATTATAAAATTTTAATTTTTTTTTATAAAGTACATAACAAGTTTTTTTCCTACAGCGTACATTTATTTTGGTCGAACCATTTGACAGATAAAAATGTATATGTCTAGTCTTTACACATAGAGAAGTCAGTGGTTTAGTTTTTAATAATATAGTGAAAATAATTACATATAAGTCAGAATATCTTACATCTAATTTAGAATGCTCTCTAAAGGCATAATACATACTTTTTTTCATTTCACGCAAAATATGTTGAAAAATCTGCATTTGATATTCCTAACATATTATCAAACGGGGATTTGCGGAGTAAATTCTAGCTGTTGCAGGTAACTTATTCGTTAGTTTTCTCTCCGTGATAGTTTGTCTCAGAGGTCATTTTAAAAACTCTTCTGATAAATAATTTGAAAAATTAAATGTAAATTTTAACTGGTTTTTTTAATTTTACAAAATTAATCAATATTAAAACCCGGTTTTACTGGGAATATCTTCCGACATTTTTGTATTTACTGTGCTAATATAAAAAATTTTTAATTAGTGCCGCCAATTCAGAAAAATGGAATCTGCGGCGCTATTTCAGTTTAAAATTGGCGGCATTAATTCAGCGGCCGGCGGTCAATGGAATTTGCGGCGCCAGCGGGCGCTTGGTCAGTGGGATTTGCGACGTAGTAAGATTCTGATCCCACCAGTCACACACTGATTTATATTGGCCCTGCCTACACCTACGACAAAAATCTAATAATTCATAAATTCAGAACCATTTTCAGATTCATCACTATCAATCTCCCAGTGATGTTCCTGTTTAGCTACAATTTCAGAAATTGAATTATAAAGTCTGCCGGCACTTTCCATAAAAGCAACAAACGGGTCTAACTTTTTCATTGGGCATTCTTTAAAAAAAATATGTATTTTACTAAATACCCCGCGTAAAAATGTTTTCGCCGAGAAGAAGACTTGTAATGTTTCATTACTGCGCGCTATGTTCCTTCTATGGAATTTGTGAAGGCCCCATTTTCTACATTCACAAAGGAAATCGAATGATTGACTTTCAAATGAAAAAAACCTTCATCTTTAAGGCAATCATACGGTTTCCAAAAATCACTCATTATTGTGGTTCCTGGTAAAATCCATTCTTTAATTATGGACAGTAACGTATCGCGAGAACTCGTTTCTATTGGAACTATAAAACAAGATCCAGTTTCCGCGGTGGTACTTTCGTTTTCCGAATTTCGATTCGTCAATTTCTACTATTTTACCCTTTTGACCCCACAGTACCATTGAAACAAATGAGTCTTTAGACTCATTATTTTTCCTTAAAAGCAAAATATGACCAGAAGGGCATTTATAAATGCCTTTCTCTGGAAATATAACCCTGTCCGTTAGTTTTCGAAACAACCCAAGTCGGTCCTCCTCCGAATCCCAAAGAACTAAACGTTTGACATTTACATTCATTTCCAAAAAATATATTTAATAATATAAATCAACTTACTCGTCCAAGAAACGGAAGAAAGAAAATCAAGGCCTTCTATGCACAAAAAGTTTAAAAAACGTGTTTTATATTAAGTAACACATAAAAATTTTGAAGGGCCATAACTCCGAAATGGGGGCTTTACGGCAAAAACCGTCTCGGATTTAACATTTTAGGGACCGCCTCTATTACCTACCCAAATCGGCCAAATCGGCCAAATCGGGCAGAAACAATTTTTTTCCATACAAAATGAATGAAAACTTTGGAGGCCCTACCTCCGAAACAGGGCATTTGCCCCAAGAACTGATTTCAGTTTTGGGAGTTTGGGCACCGCCCCCCCCCCCCGGTCTTCCAAGTTTCAACCCATTCTGAGTGGTTCAAGGAAACGGCAAAATCGCCATTGGTTGTTATTGGGTTGGCAAAATATTGTCAAAGGGCAAGGGATTTTTTTGTAATACTACGATACACTGTTAATAATACACTGTATATCGCCTGCTCAGAAATGAAACAACGTATAATGAAAAGTATAGTTTCGAGTAATTTAAATTTAAAGATTTGAAAATTAAAAAAAACGTATGAAAAAATATCAAGTAGCGTACAATTTTCATCTAAAAAACACATTTTAATCAACATTACGAATATTGCAAGCTAGTTGTTCTTATAAAATCGAGTACGAGGAATCGAATGGTGCTATTGTCAAATAATGACGTATAAATGTCATACGTTGTTCCATTTCTGAGCAGACGATATAATAATCTGAATTTTTTTTATTTAGAATAGTATCCTAAAATAATATTGGCAACACAATATTGAAGGAACAAAATATAAATAGTATGGTATATTGACTCGATTTCCTTGAAATTATACGAATTTAGTTAATAAAAAATAATATATCAACGAAATGAGATTAATTTGTGGAAAAAGGTTGTACATTTATTTAAATATATTTTTACGATATTTTTCTTAGTTTGGTCAATTTTATCTTTTTACAAGAACGGAATAAAGTTTGTTTTATGAACGAACATAAAAATTAAGTATATGTAGATAAATTTTACAAATATATAAGTAAATTTAAGATTAATCTAACAGCATACAATTACTTTCTTGGATTTTGTAATTGTTAGATTGTTTATCTTCTTGGTTGGACGTTATTCTATTTTGTGTGAATAAGAAAAGTCAACAAAGTAGAAATATATAGGAAATCCTTAATAATTTCAAATCATACAAATAATTTTCATGAACTTAAATTAAAATTGAAAAAAATTAAAGAATGAAAATAATATAAAGCATTGGATGGTTGATAGCATTTTTCTCCGCAACCCGAAATTGAAGAACCTCATTCTGGCAGAAGTCAGCCTACAAGTTTAGTAGTTATACTTATTTTAATAACGAACGAATTGACGCAAACAGATTATCAAAATCGATAGAAAACACCTGTTTCAATTGCTAAATTGTAAGCTCTTTAATTTGGGGTTAGATAAATAGAATATTATGCAAATAAAAAATTTTTGTTTAAAAACAAATTATTTTTAACAACATTTCTAAAATTTATTTTAATATTAAAGGAACCTAAATTATTACTTGCAAAATAATAATTATATGTTGCTTCATTGACAATTTCCAGTTCCAACAATAAAGTGCTTAGATTTTTGA
>OZ023273.1:83332218-83392053 GCA_964007475.1 Hybos culiciformis
CCTCAAAATTTTCATACATTTTTCTATGGAAAAATTTTTTTTCTTTCGAAATATATAAAAAAAAAAAAAAAAAAAAAATTAGCCCGATGTGGCAGAAACTTGGTGAGGAAGTAGAGGCGGTTCCCAAATCAACAAATTCAAAAGTTTTTTTCTCGGAAATGCCCCGTTTTGGAGATATGGCCACTCAAAATTTTCATACATTTTTCGACGGCAAAATTATTTTTTCGCCGAAATATAAAAAAGAAACCAAAAAAAAAACATAAAATATGAATCGCCAGCAATTCATCGCCAAGCAATCCATCACCAGCAATTCATCGTTTCGAAAGAAAACAAATTTTTCCATAGAAAAATGTATGAAAATTTTGAAAGGCCAAATCTCCGAAACGGAGCATTTCCAAGAAAAAAGCTTCTGTATTTAGTGGTTTGGGCACCGCCTCTACCCAATCACCAATTGGCGATGAATTGCTGGTGATGAATTGCTGGCGATGAATTGCTGGCGATGAATTGCTGGCGATGAATTGATTCGCGATGAATTGCTAGGCGATGAATCAGCCGCTTACCGTGGACACACATACTTGAAACTGATTACAACAGTCTATAACTAGAAACGTGGGGCGCATTTTTACAACACATTTATAGTATCACCTCAAAAATGTGCCCCACGTTTCTAGTTATAGACTGTTGTAATCAGTTTCAAGTATGTGTGTCCACAATCCTCTGAATGAGCCGGAGAAAAGTTATAAAGTCTGTTACCAAAATGAAACTCATAGTAATATTATTTTATACTTTTTAGTACGCAAGAAAAACGTTGTTTTTTATAAAATGTATTTTTTATGATTTAATATTTTATAAAATGTATTTTTTATGATTTAATATTTATTTTCTACTTTTTAGTTTTGAAGCTGAAACAAAGCAGAATTTTTCGTATAAAATTTGATTTTCAAAATTATTTCTGAAACAAATACAACAATATAAAAGAAATGTTATACGTTTAACCATTTTATTTCAACAATTTTAAATACATAATGATGCCAGAACCTGCTTGGTTTCCAAATTTTTTTTTATGGAATGTCAGGTCTACCACGTGTAGGTCCCCAGGGGAGGTCGCTGGGTAGGGGACGAAATTTGTGTGTTTTATTATGTCTTCTCTGTATGTACAAAAATTGAATAAAATCGGACGAAGTTTTAAAGTCCTCCCCAAGCAAGGTAGAGGAGGCCAATAAATTTTTTGTTACAAAATTTGTGTGTTTGAACATTTCTTCTTTTTATGTACCAAATTTGAATAAAATCGAACGTACTTTTGAAGTCCTCCCCATAGGAGATCGCCGGGTAGGAGGCCAATAAATTTTTTGTTACGAAATTTGTGTATTTAATATGTCCTCTTTTTATGTAGCAAATTTGAAAGAAATAGGACGAATTTTTGAAGTCCTTCCCAAGGAAGGTCGCTGGGTAGGAGGGCAATAAATTTGTTGTTACGAAATTCGTGTGTTTAATCATTTCTTCTTTTTATGTACTAAATTTGAATGAAATCGGACAAACTTTTGGTTGTGAAAATTTGATTGCAAAATTTCGCGGGCAGCCAAACAGACGAGAAACTTTTCAAATCATGATTAAAGTGGTAGAATATTCTATTGTCATCGGGTTCAGAGCTATATTCAAAATTTCGAAGCTGTAGCTTGTCGGAAAGTGGTCTAAAATTTGATTACAAAATTTCCTGGACAGACAAACAGGCAAGTAAGTGAGTTGATAAAAACGTTGTAAAAAAAAGCAAATTTGGAAATAAAAATTAAAAATATGGATAGTTGTCAGCGAATCATTTTTTTAATTTTTAGCGGACAAATGACATATTGCTCCTTTTTTTTGTCCGCGAAACAGAAAAAAATCCCGGACAAATGTCGAACCCCCTATGGAAAGCTTATTTGCAGAATATTTATCTCAATGTGGCGAGATATTTAGCTTCTTATCTTAATTTCTAGAATCTAGTAAATTACTGAAATAAGTGTGAATTGTGTTTTATGTGTATTTCTTCCATTCAATATTTTGTCGCTAATATTTTGTTCGTATAGTTTTTTTTTTTTTTGAATCAATAACAGACTATTTGTATCTACACACATATACTTAATACGTGTATGCAATATCTACATAGTACCGTACAATCAAAAAAATTAGTGCCGACACCTACTTGATACCTACTCAAGCGTTTGCCTGGGGCCGCCGGCGGCGATGAATTGCTGGTGATGGATTGCTTGGCGATGAATTGCTGGCGATGAATTGCTGGCGATGAATTGCTGGCGATGAATTGCTGGCGATGAATTACTGGCGATGAATTGCTGGCGATGAATTACTGGCGATGAATTACTGGCGATGAATTGCTGGCGATGAATTACTGGCGATGAATTACTGGCGATGAATTGCTGGCGATGAATTACTGGCGATGAATTACTGGCGATGAATAGCTTGGCGATGAATTGCTTGGCGATGAACTTTTTGACGATGAATTGCTTGACGATGAATTGCTGGCTATGAATTGCTGGCGATGAATTGCTTGGCGATGAATTGCTAGGCGATGAATTAGCCTAGATTCGTGTCCACAAACTCTGAATGAGCCGGAGAAAAGTTATAAAGTCTGTTACCAAAATGAAACTCATAGTAACATTATTTTATACTTTTTAGTGCGCAAGAAAAACGTTGTTTTTTATAAAATGTATTTTTTATGATATAATATTTTTGTATTATAGTTAGCAACCTGCCATTTTTTTCATTTTTTCAAGTTAATCGTTAGACTTTCATTTTACATTTATTTTATCGGCTGATATTTGACTTAAGTTTTTGCATTTCAGATTTAAAAAAAAAAAATTTTTTTGGGAGATATGACGATTCTTGTGGCAGAAGGCTTGGAAAATTTCGAAACTTCAAACTATCATTTCTCTGTTGTTATGTTTACAAGAATATTTTCAGATATCATTTTAAGTAGGTATTCGTGCGGGCTTTGTTTGCAGGTGCTGGCAACTCGGTGTTGCCAGTTTAACCCATAGAGAAGCCCTAAAAACACTGAAAAAACAAAAAATGGGTTTTTCAATTGAATGTACTCCCTCAATTTTTAACCGATTTGGTCACTCTATACCATTTTGGAAAGGTCTTCCAGACCACTTTAAAAAGCCGCTTTCGCAGGTTGAAATTTTTTAATGTTTTAGACGATAATTCACCTCTTAGAATTTCTCCATACAAAAAAATTACAATTTTTAGCCATTTTCAAAAAAGTTGTACTCAATGATCTTACGTACGATATTTTGCAAACTTCGCTGTCAAAAAGTACATATTTATATCTTTCCAAAGCCGCTTTCGCAGGTGAAATCGGTCCATTACTTTCGGATTGGCGGCATTTTACATAAAACCAGTTTTGAAATTTTTTGGTTCGATTTTTGTTCAGTTTTAATGTTGTTTTTACTGTATATATTTTCGAGAACTGTTTTAAACAGACTCGCCTTCCATTTCACTTTCATAGACATTGTCATATAAGCTTTGAAATTCTTTTTTTTTAATGTTTCTTCCACATCAATTTCATTTTCTTTCCAATTTTCTTTTCCAAACTTATAACCTAAACTTTTTGCTATTGTAATTTGTTTTTTCAGTATTTAATCCTATCTGATTTTACAATAATTTCTGAAAGGCATATAGCAAGTTCTATAAAATCGAGTATCTCCGAACAGGGCTGGACTGGGAATGATTTAGGACCGGGAAATTCAAATTTTCTTTGTAAAACAATTTTCTCACTCTTAAAAAAAAAATTAAAAGAAAACATTATACTTTTAGACAACAGATTTTAGTACCGCCCACCAGGAAACTCCTTCTAGCTTGTTACGCCAGTCCAACTCGGTCTCCGAATCAGTCAAAATCTCACTCACGCGTTGTTTTGAGTCGCTTTTACGTTTTTTAGTAGTACATAATTGTTTTAAATTATTCGAACGTTTTATCCCTTCATTCACGTTCCAACATGCATTTCCTAAAAACATGTCCTCATAGATTTTGGTTTTTTAGTCATTTTTGTTATGGATTCGTTCTTTAAAATTGAGTTTTTGAATAATAACGGAAATTTTTTTATTCGTAATTTTTTTAATTTGGCATACCTCTTTTATTTATTATTCGATTCTTAAAATTTTTTTTTTTGTTGGAAAGGTCTTGAAACGGTCTTTTTTTTTTATTTCATTTCTGTAGTACAAATGTTGCCCAAAAGGTGGAGTAATTTTAGTTTAATACACAAAATTGGTTAAAACGCCATCTATACAATATTTTCAGGAACTAAAACTTTCTAAAAAAATGAAGGTAACTCCTTCTGAATCAAAGTCTAGAACATCATGAAAGGCTATTACGAAGTTTTCTTATTCAAAAATGCTTAATTTCAAAGTAACCAAAAAGCAACGGTAAAATCTAAAAAAACCAAAATGGCGGCAAACTTGTTGAACAAACATAATTTCTAATACCACTTTTAAGAATAAAAATCCAATTTTTGCAAAAAACGCGTTTTTGTCAGGTTGCTAATTATAGTCCGGTCAAGTTAACCTAAAAATAGGGACAAAGTTACATTAATTCGCAGCCTAGAATTAGTTCGTGTGGATCATTGCCTGCAGAAAAGTGTGTTGCCCTTGTTGAAGAAAAGCTAAAATTATTCGAACTGTTATTAAATAAACAGATTGTTTGCATTACAACAGATGGTGAATCTGTCATGACCAAAGTGGGAAAATTGATTTGTGCAAGTCAACAACTTTGTTTAGTTCACGGAATTCAACTAGCAGTCATAAAGGTTCTTTATACAAATATAGAAAATGAACTGAACCACACAGATGGTCTGCAGCAGAACATGCTAATAATGATGATACAACAAGTGGTGAAAGTGATTTTGACGTTGATGACAATAGAAATAGTTTAAAAATAATTCAAGAAAGCAATGAACAGATAGGTTCATTAATTAAAAAAATAAGAAAAGTTGTTAAACTTTTCAGACGCTCTCCAATAAAAAAAGATAAAGCTTTACAGAAACATGTAAAAGAACAATTTGGAAAGGAATTGAATTTAATTCTAGATTCCAAAACACGTTGCAATAGCTTACTTGCCATGCTAGAACGCTTTGTGTTTTGTTAAAACACTGCATACAAAAGGCTCTATTGATTTAAATTTAAATGACGAAATATCATTTTCGACATTGATTTTTCTTTAGCATCATCAGTTGTTTCAGTTCTTCTTCCAATTAAATTAACTGTAGAAGCTTGTTGTCGTCAAGTTGCCACTCTTCTGAGCGCAGATGCAGCTTTAGTATTTATGTTTAAACAATTGACAGAACAAAATACTGCATTCAAAGAAGAGTTAATTATTCGTGTACAACAAAGACGTACTGATTTATCGAGTGTACTGCCAATACCTGCCCAATCCTACTGAATCAAAAGATGACGAAGAAATTTTTAATCGAATCAATAAAACAAAAATTTAAAAAATAATTATGAACTTATGGAACGCTTACATAATATGGCGCGTCATATTCACCACATACTAACAGAAAAATTCAGTGAAAAGCGTGGCGTGTCATCTGGCGTTTCAAAAAAAGTGTCGGTGTATGGCTTGCTAATGAAAGAAAAACTTGAAATGGCAATTTCCAACAAGATTAACGTGAAGAACGCGAGTGGTATAATTCAAAAACAAAAAAATCAAAAGAACTTAATAAAATTATAAAACAAGAAGTTGCGTACTTCGAAGTAGAAAATATAAGAGTGAAATATCTTCAACTGGTATATGACTATCTTATATCCATACTACCAACTAGCGTCGATTCCGAAAGAGCCGTCTCAACAGCAGGTCAAGCTTAAGCGACAAATCGCTTGATAATTTAACATTTTTGCGATCTCATTTTAAAGAAAAATTAAATTAATTATTTTATTTATTATATTTTTTTGTTTTGTTTTTTTTAGCTTTTATTTTAATGAATTGATTTTTTATACATATATTGAGTTAATTAAAATTTTAGTTTGTTTCTTAATTTTTTTTTTCGTTTATATTTTTTAATTATTCAAATACCGGTATTAATACCGGGATCCCGGTATTAGTAGAATGAGATACCGAAATACGGGTTTTGAAAATTTGGTCCGGTATTGCAAACCCTACCTCCAACCTCAGCTTCTTCCCAACAACATATACTTCGGGTATATTACCAACTTTAAGTTTGGCCAAAAGATTGGGGTTGGAAGTTAATATATTGGAACCAATTCAGACAATATATTGGAACCAATTCAGACTTTTCTCACACCTGCGCCGAAAAACTCCTCAACAGAATTTTTTGCAATTGTAAAAAGGGATGTAATGCTAAATGCGGCTGCAAAAAAGTTGGGTTTTTTTGTTCGTTAGCGTGTATATATTGTCAAGGCCAGCCGTGTTCCAATGTTGAATCGCCCTCCGAAGAAGATTCATATGATATAAGCGAAGAGACATCTGATGCATCACTAATGGAACAATTTGTCTGAACCCAGCAGGAAGAAGATGAAGAAAAAGAAGAAGAAGAACGAGAAGATGAAGAACAAGAGGAACAACAAGAAGATCCTAAAATTTTTTTAAATTATTAATAATAATTTACCCCATTCTACGTTAAAATTCACACCGCTTTCGTTATTCATTATTTTTAATAGTACAGTACATATCGTACCGTCCAAACATTAAGTTAATAATTCGAAAGACATAACTTGTTGTGTCTTTCGAGTTATCAACTTAATGTTTGGACGGTACGAATATATTAATTTACACTAATCAAATTCGCAATAGTTCGTGGAATAGGCCTACCGCGGAAATCACGTTAAAAAAACGCGTTTCGTACACTACCTCGCGGGTGGCGGGGAAACATGTGCATATTATGATGAATACAACTTTTTAAACTTTTTTTTATAAGTACTTTGTTGGAATGGATACGTGTTCGCTGGAAGTAAAAGCCCTACTTCCTCAACTTCAAGTATTTTCACACCAAAGACGTACCGCTTCAACGTCACAACCATATTTCGTCAAAATTCCCAGATGTGATAGAACGAGCTTCGGAGATTCGTTTTCAATTCGCACCTCGAAAATATGGAATGCTCTCCCTTCTAAACTGTTCCCGACAGCTGGCGGACGCTTGATTTACGACTTGCGCCGCTTTAAGAAGAGTGTAAATGATTACCTACTAACTGTCCCACTTTTTAATCCCGTCTAAACTTCCTGTCCTCATTACCAAATCCATACTTCTTATAGTATAAAAGGTATCCCACGGGGGATGGAAATAAGGCCGCGACGTTTTTTTGTTGCGGTCTTATTTCATTTTGCAAAATCAATTAAGCATGCGAAGATTTTTTCGCGGCCTTATTTCGTTTTTCAAAATGAAATAAGGCCTCGAAAAAATCCTCGCGGTCTTATTTCATTTTGAAAAATGAAATAAGACCGCAAAAAATTCCTCGCGGCCTTATTTCGTTTTGAAAAATGAAATAAGACCGCGACAAAAAAAAACAATTATTCGGAGGGCTAATTTCATTTTTATAAATGAAATAAGGCCGCGTAATCTTGTGAGGTGAGCACACAAGGCAGGGGGCAGCCGCAAATCCCACTGACCAACCGCCCGCCCGCCTCCCTGCTGCCCCCTGCCCTGTGTGCTCACCTCACAAGATTACGCGGCCTTATTTCGTTTTTCAAAATGAAATAAGGCCGCGAAAAAATCCTCGCGGCCTTATTTCATTTTTCAAAATGAAATTAGCCCTCCGATTAATTTTTTTTTTGTCGCGGTCTTATTTCATTTTTCAAAATGAAATAAGACCGCGAGGATTTTTTCGCGGCCTTATTTCATTTTTCAAAATGAAATAAGACCGCAACAAAAAACCTATCGCGGCCTTATTTCACTGCGCCGTATCCCACCTAGTGATTTGGTAACTTAAATAAAAAAAATAAAAAAAAAATTATAACTTAGAAACGGTGACTCTTACAAAAAAAGACCTTTTTTGTAGATAATTGTTCGATCTACAATTTTTGTCTGAGCTATTTTACGGTAAAATTTACGGTTTGGATAAAAAACTCAAAAAACCCATTTTTGCCACCTTTAACCTTGAATACATTTTTTTGCACACACCGGATCAATTGGGACTTTTCACATTTCATTTATAATGATATTCTGAACATTCATACCAATTTTTAGCTTGCTGCGAATTAATTTAACTTTGAATGTTTAAGTTGACCGGACTATTATTAATTGTTTCTCTAAGTTTACTTAATTTTAGATTAATTTTAGAAAAATAAAAAGCTAATTTCACGACCCATTTTCAACCTCCATACCATGAACGGGGTCCCGAAATAATTTGTATGGACATAATTTATACGAAAAAACGACATTATTCCTACCATACAAATGAATTATGTCGCTTTCAGGCACGTCATAATTTATATATGAATAAAGTCGTTTTTTCTTTCGTATAAATAATGTCGCTTTTAAAACCACATTATTTATCGTATGATCTATGTCGTTTTGTTTAGTATAAATAATGGCGCTTCTGAACGACATTATTTCTTCATGAATAAAGTCGTTTCTTGATCGTATTAATAATGTCGTTTTTAAAACAACACTATTTATCGTATGTGGGTACAAAATGTAGGTGAACTGACATAACCGCGAATATTGTGTTATAAGCAAAAAAGGACGGGGGGGAGCAGGGCGGCGGGCGGGCGGTTGGTTGGCGCCGCAAATCCCACAGACCAACCGCCCGCCCGCCGCCCTGCCGCCCCACTTTCACGTGTGTCTACCTCACAAATATTTTATCTTTTTTACTCACATACGATAAATAATGTCGTTTTAAAAATGACATTATTCATACGATTAAAAAACGCCATTGTTCATACGATAAATAATGTCGTTTTAAAAGCGACATTATTTATACAAAAAAAAAACCACCTTATTTATCGTATGAATAATGTCGTTTTTTTTTTGTATAAATAATTCGCTTTGAAACGACATTACTTATCGTATGAACAATGTCGTTTTTCTCGTATAAATTATTTTGGAGTGCCCGATGAACGAATTAAACTATTTGATGTTTATGAAATCTATTGATCATGACTTTGTTAGATTTTTACGATTTTGTTTTTTTTACACCAAACATCATCGCAGATCGAGGCTGTAAAAAATCAAATACTTTCGATATTCAAATACAAAAAAATTTTATTTGAAAAAGTATTCAATACTTTTCTTAGAAAGGAATTTTATTTAGAAATTATTGATTATAAAGTAAATGTATTATAAAAAAAAATAAATACTTTTCTTAAAAACCGATTGAGTTTAGCAAAGTCATGATAACAAATGACTTTAATCAGCACTTTTGTCGATAAAGAAATTGCATTTTTTCTTCCCATAAAAATTCTATATATACCTATACAATTAAGGTTTTTTGGAGAACTACGGTTTGAATAAAAATTTGCTATTTTTAATTAATAAATTATTGTTTTAACAATTAATCTAGAATGATTAAGATTAACCAACTGCATTTAATTACTTTAGAATTCCTTATTCGTAATATTTAACAAATTACAAAATTTCCAATGCGATATTTCAATACATAAATAATGTAAATTATGAAAACGAAATTTTTATCGCATTCACATGAAATGACTTCATATGTACGAATAAGAGCGTGAATTAAAAAAAATTGTCCATATTTTTAGAAAATTTAAATATGAATAACAGGTAATAAAATGTTTATTCTAAAAGTAGGACAAACTTTTCAACAAAGTATTTTTTTTAATTTAGAACAGTACCATATAAATGAATTTGGAAGTCCGGTCTTCATATTTGTTTTTTTTTACTTTCGGGCTTAAAATTTTTTTAGGCTGTTATAATCAGATTTTATATAGGTTCCTAATAAATTTGTTTTTCTACAATTCACATGCACCTATTATTTAAATAAATTTATATTGAAATCTGTTTCAGTCCGAATCTTTGAACACAATCGGCAAAAAACATTTATTAAGTATCTGCAAATAACATAAGAACAATTTTCATAGAAAGCAATTACAACCTTAAAGAAAAATAAAACTTTTAAATGAAAATAACTAAAACGGTTGAGAATTTGTTTATTCCCGGAAAAGTAGAATGTCATATTGGTCGCACTTAGCCTAGAAATTTAATAGTTTCATCTATTTTAGCAACATAGGAACTGACTGATCAAAATTGATAGTAAACACCTGTTCAATTCTAAGATCTTTAATTTGGGGTTAGATAAATATAATATAATGCAAATAACAAATTTCTATTTAAAAACTAATTAATTTTAGACAAACTTCAAAAATTAAATTTAGTATAAAAGGTAATTTATGTTCCTTGTTAAATTACAATTATCTTGCTTTATTGATAGTAACCTCATACAAAAATGAAGTACCTTAAATTTTTGATATTTTTTGTTCAAGTACTAATCAAGTCCACACATCAACAAGTTCCTGAACCAACAACGACAACAGTTGCACCTACGACGACGACAGCTGCGGTCACTACTACAGCCGCTGTAACCACCACTGTTGCTGGGGCTACCACTACAGTAGCTGGAGCTACTACCACAGTAGCTGGAGCTACTACCACAGTAGCTGGAGCTACTACTACAGTAGCTGGAGCTACTACTACAGTAGCTGGAGCTACTACTACAGTAGCTGGAGCCACTACTACGACAAGAGCCCTAACTACAACAACAGCCGCAACTACAACAACAGCCGCAACTACAACAACCGCTACTACAACAGCCGCAACTACAACAGCAGCAACAACAACAACTACTACAAAAGCATCAGTAGCACAAACAACTAGATCAAACAATAATAATAACAATAATAATAATAATAATAATAATAATGGGAAAAAAAAAAAAACTATTAACAGAAAGATAAAAAGAGGTAAAAAAACAAGATTTATTAAACGTAACCGTGGTGGTGGTGGACGTGGACGCGGACGTAAAGGAAGTTCAGCAAGTAAAGGTAGGAAAGCAAGTAAAGGAAGTAAAGCAAGTAAAGGAAGCAAAGGAAATAAACGGTCTAAGGGAAAAAAACTCGACAAAACTATAACAAAGAAGGAAAAAAAAAATGCTTCAAAAAAAAAGATAAAAAAAACACATGATTAAAAATTAAGTGATAATGAATAAAAGAAACCTATTAAAAGTATAGGCTTCAAATTTAATCTTTTATTTCTTTTATTATTTGTTAGCTTTCACATTTTTAGTTTTCATATTTTCAAGTTTTAGGATCTATTTTAAAATTAATCTTTACACAGTGATACCATAAAGTAGGAAGTATAAAAGGAAGTATAAATAAGAGAAATACATTCGATAAAAAAAGAACGCTTATCATATTATTTTAATTTAATTATTTTTTTATACTGTAATTAAAACTTTTATTTCCTTAATAAAAGACGAAACTGAAGTTATTGCTTTACTCAATTTAATTTCAACAAATATGCGTTAGATTGAATCATCCTCAAAATAAACTTTTCTGTTAATTTATCTATTATATGTTAAATTTTTTGTAATTGTCATCAAGCAGGGAATTGAGGTAAATTGAGGTGAATTGGGGTTAAAATTTTTAACTTTTGAAATTTGAAAGAGAGGATCTGATGAAACACCATCAGAAAATGAAGCTCTAATCATCACCTTGATCAGACTCAATCCATCTAAAATAAGCCAAATTTAAGTCTCCCATCAGTTTGTGACAGAGTGACAGAGATAAAATTAATAGCATTTAAAACCTCCGCGTTATCAGAAATGTTCCTAATGAAAATTAGTAACAAATATTCAAAATGAAAATAATTTTACAATAAGTCTTCAGTTAAATGGCAACGGCATTGATTAAAGTATAAGAAGGAAGAAAAATCTGAGTAACATCTAGGTGAGATCTAGTGGCGATTTGAACTTTAGCCTTTCAGAACTTTGCAGCTTTAACCTTCAAAATTGGAAAAACAATCTGTCCGAAAAATTTTAAAGCAAGGAGAAAAAAGTTCGTTATTAAGAATGCTTTTATAAAGCCAAGTCTCCGTCAATGCCAAGTCTCCGTCAATGCCAAGTCTCCGTCATAACTCAGTATTTAATAAAATACGTAAAAAAAGAGAAGATCTTCAAATTAAAGTCCAAGATTCCAAGATTTCAATTATAATAATCCAGATTTTATTAATAATGATGTTAATGAAGTACTAAATAAGTCTTAAAATTTCAAGTTCATAACTCAACAGGACCTTTTTCGCGTGATAAAAATGAAGAAAACAGATGCTTTCCTGGTAGTTTTTACTCGGTTTGAACAAATTTCGGACAAATTAAGAGAGCTAGGCATGTATGAGTACTTGGATACGGAAAAAGAAAATTTATAAAAAAAAAAATTCGTGCGTTATTATTTGAAAATCAAACAAAACTTTTGATCAAATAACTCAAATTGAAAATTTGAGAGGAGGACTATTTTTTTGACAGGTTTTTTACTGTTTAATAGATATTACGTTATAATTGAAAAAAAATGTTTTGATTTTAGCTATAAGATTAACAAAGCTATGGTAGTTTGCGTTTTTAGTAGACACCATACAGGGTTTCTTGAAATTTAATTATTTAAGGCAAAATTTCGATATCAAAGATAATAATCAAAGATAATAATTCAAATCCAATACCAGTAGAAATGAAGTCATCGTTTATGGGATTTATTAAAGTTACAGATCAAACAGCAGCTGGCATAACTGATTTATTTGTGGAACAAACAAAATAAAATGGTATTAAATTAGAAAAATTTGTCGGATATGACGGTGCTAATGTAATGAATGGTGTATCAGAGGTTCTTGAACTTTTCTGTATTGCGATCCCATATTTTATATTAAGTATTTTGGCACCCGCAACCTATATTTTTTTGAGAAATATACGTTATCCAAAAAAAAAAAACGTTTAAATAACAAATACTATTTTATTTTCAGGTAATAAAAAATTTTATAACATTTTCTACTAATAGTAAATATTATAATAAATAATTTAATTTTTAAAATAAACAACATTTTCTAGTTATAACAAAATTAATAAAAAATAAAGATTAATAACCTTTTATAGTTATATTTTTTAGTATTTAAATTAAAAATAAAAAAAAACATTAAAATATTTTTTAATGTGATTGGTGCGCTTGCTTTTTAGAGCAAAGTAAAGCTAATTGTGGCTCGATTTCCGATAGCGCTGGTCTCAATAAATTTTCAATCTTGCGCAATTGAGAGCGATATTTTGATTTAATATATATATAATAAACATGAAAATGCATTTTCACACAATATGTTGTGGAAAATGCCAAAACAATTTGAACTGCCATTTCAGACAAAGATAGATACTGTTTTTTAATTGACAACCTAAAATTTTCAGGTGTTTAAAAAATCATCTAATACTAAATTCTTGAACAATTAATTCAAAGACCTTGCCAAGTTTGTCAATTTCAGACATATATATATATACAGAAAGTTGTTTTAAATTGGAAATTTCTCGAGATTCCATGAAAAAATCTAAAGACCCCAGTTGGGGTTGGGGCCCTTAGTTTAGGAAACGCTTGTGTATAACAAAAAATAAATGAAACAGTGTATGTACATTGTACATGTAACAATTTAAACTAAGTAATAAATAGCGTTGTCCAAATAAAAATAGTATCCAAAAAATAGATGGATACATTTTTTCATTAAGTGGAGGAAATGTACACATTTTTTGGAAATCGTATAAAACGATGTGATATTCTCGCATCTTTTACAGAAAATTAGAGAATTTCCATAAAAATTGGAAATAATGGAAATAAAATCGTGTAATACAGTGAAAGTATTTGCTCAACTTCATAAATTATCTTCAATATCTTTAACATCAGCATTTCTAATTTATTTAACATGTGCATCTGCAAAACATAGTAATAAATTAAAAATTATAAAAAATCTTTTGAGATCTACCATGACGCAAGAAAAGTTAAAGTTCCTTAGTTTAATTATAATTGAAACTAATGAAGCGGATAACTTAATAACTAGACTGCGGATTTATATGCAATTGCATATTTGTACAGGAGTAACCTAGAAGAAAAAGATTAAGAGATAAGTACGTTTTGTGTAAAAACAAATTATTTGAAACGTATATATATCTGCTTATTCGCATATACTGCATATTTTTGCATATTTGCATATTTTGCATATCTGCGTATATTTAACATATCTTGTTTTCTATCTTATTAAGTTAAGAAATTAAGTACTATTGTTTCATTAGTAGTAATAAATGAGCTTTTTTTTTTGAAAGTGGTATAAGTCCACTTTTAAAAAAAATGAGTTAATGGTAATTTTAGTAAGATATAGCCACCTTCTCTCCATATTTACATAAAAAAATGATACATGAAAAAATGGACTTATCCCACTTTCAAAAATAACAGTTCAAATATTACAATAGAGTACGACTAGGGTTTTTGAAACTCGACCATTTTCGTAAGCTCGAGCCTTCAAGCTTTTTCTAAAAGGAGGATCGGGTAGCTCGAGCCACCCGAGCCTTCTTAAAAATAAAATACATAGGAAAAAACAATAGCATAAAGAAACTAATTTCAGGGCATAAAATTTTAACTTTATTCTTCTAATTTAAACATAATTTACTATTACAAAATTATAAAAATAACAATAAATATTGCAAAATTATTAAACTAAACGTTATAAAATATAAAAAAAAAAACAAAACATCATAAAATATAAAAACATAAAAAATCCATTTCAGTGTATCATTTTCTGTTAAAATTGACTGTGACTTATAAGATTTAAGGAAATATTTCCTTATATAAACTTTTCTGTTCAATAAAATAAAAAAACAAAAGTAAAATGTAAAATATTAAAATTGCTGAGCTCGAGCCACTAGCAGATAAAAACTCGATCTTGATTCAAGCAAAAACAGACGAGCTAGCTCGAGCTTTTTGGATCGAGCCCGCTCGGTCCAAAAACCCTAAGTACGACATAGTACTTCCTACCGAATTCCAAAGTAAACTATATAAAATAATGCGCTAAATCGACGATAAAAAGTGATTCGCTGAAAAACATTTACTAAAAAAAAATATGGACTGATTTGGTTTATTAAATTTTGAAGTCTGGTTTTGTAATTTAGTTGTAGTTGTAGTCGTCAATATTTCATCGAAAAGGTAACAATTTTTGATGTGTTCTGGCGATGTTTTTGGTTACCTAATTTGTGAAATAGTTTTGTGAAAATGTTAAATGTACTTAGAAAAATTTGTAGTTCTTTTGTCGTGAAATTATTTGGTATTTGGACAGTTATACAAAAATTAACCAAAAAATTTACAATCAAATAAATTAATTTATATTGTTCCTTTTGACATATAATTTTTACAAGCTTAGATTTAAGAGAATTAGATTTAATATTATATCTTTTCAACTTTAACATTTTAATGATTTAGAATTGGGTGGATAGCAGCTAGAACAACATAGGAGGTTAAGGGAAATTTTCAAAAACTTTATAAAATAGTTTTTTTAATATTTTTGACTCGATCTTATTTGTTTTAATAGCTTCAGTTTATACATTTCATGAAACAAACGTTTTGGAAACGGCATTATTTTAAAGGAATTGTTTTAGCAGCATCAATTATTTGAAAAAAAAAATTTTTTTTAATTTATTCCGATTTGAATTATAATTGAATATTTTTAGAAATTGAATAACTAATTTTAGTGTGAAATAATAAGTATTTTTGAATAATTGATTTTTTATTCTAAAAAAATTTTCTGCATATTTTGCATATGTATGCATATATTTGCATATTTTATGCATATTTACTGCATATGCACTTGCATAAATTTTGCATAAAAAATGCATATTTCGATATGTTAACGAAAATCTCTTTTACAATTTATTTGAAGACGATATTGAAAGTATATTCCTTTTTTACACCTTAAAACAAAAAATTGCATATAAATCCCCAGTCTATTAATAACTATGAAATTGCAAGTATTTCAAATATTTTTTTATAATATTTTAGAAGACATATAATTAAAACAATTGAGTTAGGAATTTTATTAAATAATTTAATTAAGATAAACGCACTTAAATATATTTTTGCATGACTTTTATTTAAAAAAGGGGCCCAGGCCACGAGCATCTAAGATCCACGCCTGGGTTTAACAAGTTCTTGTTTACAAAAAAAATTTTGTTTATCTTAAATAATATGTTCACCCCAACAGAACTCGAAACGAATCTTAAGCCATAATTTTTTTTTTTGCCGTTGAATCTGAAAGTTTAATTACATACTCAGTGACTTTAGTGGCGATGAAACTTTTATATTTGGTATAACGTATAACCAAATTATAAAATAAAAAGCCAAAGGTATAACTAAAAATAGAGCCCTAAAATGGTTTCACTCAAAAGCTGGAAACGTTGAGTATAACCTTCATGAGCTTTTGGAAATACAAAAATGTATTTCGACATAATGCCAAATAAGTCTTTCTTGCGAAAAAAAATTAATGATAGAATCTGGAATCAATACATTTTTAAAACAAATTACCTAGTCGTTGTTTTTTTTAGAAAATAACATTTACCGGAATACCTATACAAAAAATCCCTAGAAAAAAAAAGCAACCAAAAAATAACAATCTCAAACCTAGTCATGGGAATCTATGATTTTAAAACTTTTATTAGATACAAATTAACGATAATTACGAATTTTTCTCATGAGAAAAATAACGACAATTTTTTAAATCTAATAAAAATTGATTTTTTATTTAATTTATATTTAGCGGAGGTGCGTTCCGGTGAGCTCCGGTACAAAAAAAAAACACTGCCTCTAGCCAACAGAGAAGAAGTCCCTATAATGATTAATTAATTGATGCAATAATTATTGATGCAATCCTAAATCAAAATTTGCAACATCCAGCTTTTAGAAACTGACAGTCGCATTTCATTATAAAAGATTTCGAAAAAGTAGAGGATCAATCAATAAATATTTTTAATAAATACTTCTAAACCAAATATATTGGAGACATTTCAAGTCTTAATACAAATTTTGATAATGTTAAACATATTAAATTGTTCATAGTACAACATAATACTAAAAAAGGTACATGTTTATTGATACAAAAATTGGGGTTACATTGACTCACAAAAATACAGACGAAAATATTTAAATTAAGATGTTATTGATTAGCCTTGAAAATCAACCCAATAGACAATTTATAGAACTAAATTTTGAAATTAATATTAGGTCAAAAGCAAAGGAAGATATTTATAAAATGTACATCTTATTAAGAGAGAAAAACTTTATCAAATATTCATAATAACTTATCAGGATATACAAAGGCTCATGAGCATGTCCTCATATTTCCGAAAATTTATTAAGGAGTTTTTTCTTACTGCTAACTTGGGGTTTAGACTGAATAGTTTCGAAGATTAAAACTAAAATGATTTTTGAATGAGTGCGTAAAATTTGAGTAAAAGAAAATAATTTTCGTTTTAATCAGGACTAAAAATCTTGATTAAATATTTGATTAAAAAGTCATAAAAATGTACACAAAAATAAAATTTTTGATTTTTGAACTTTGAAAATTGAAATTTGGAAAATACTTTAAAATTAAATCTATGACATTTAATTGACAAATTTTTCTATAATTTTTTTAGTCCGATTAAAAAAAGATTTTTAATCTAGATGTCGAAGATTATTTCGAATCTTTCTATCAAAATACATTCAAAAATAATTTTAGTTTTAATCTTCGAAACCATCTAGTATAAACACTAGGTAAGCCAAAAAACAAAAAAAAAAAATTTTACTCAATCCATAAGTTTCGAAAATCTTAAATTAAATTTGACATTTAAGTTTATTTATTTAATGTTTTTTTTAAATATTAAAGTAAAATAAAAATTAATTAAGTAAATTTTAATGAAATGCTGTAAAGCTAACTTTTATTGCACACAAATATTAATAAATGAAACAAAAAAAACCCGATATATTTATAAAATCGCGCCAATTTATTTCGCTAATGTAGATAGCCCATTAATTGTTCAACATTTAATGACCCTTATTGAAAAAAACGAGTTATTTACATTCAATCCCCAATGCAAACCATTATTTCAAAAACAATACGTACTACGGTCCTTTTGAAATCGTAATTAAGTATAGTTTATCCATGATAGATTCATTCATCAAATACCTAAAACTTTAACGAAAGCACTGAAGTAAAAAATGTTTTATAGTAGACCAGTAAGATTAATAAATGGTAGAGGCACATGATTCAAATCTCCTCAGTTCATATTTATGTGGTTGGAAATAACAGAACCCACATTACAGTTGCAAGTGAGTGTCCCAATCCTAATGGTCAGGTTGAGCGTTATAATAGAACAATCAAACCTATTATTTCTAAATTAGTAATTCATAATGGAATCATCTTTCAGGAAAAGCTGTATTTACTTTAAACAATACTATATGCAAAGTAATTAAAGTATCACTTGCTGCACTATTATTCGGCTCTTGAAATAATAAAATATATCAGTGGAAAAATTTCGATAATTATTTAAAATAAATAAAGTTGTGTCTGCAAACTAACCGTAAATTACTATAACAATTTTTAAATTTAGCTAAATTAAAATTTGAATATTTTTAAGATAAAAAAATTAAAGTTCATAATTTTGACATAAATGATACAATTTTAATCAGAAAAGAAAATAGAAACAAATTGGTCCAGTGTATTTGGGACTGTACATAATTAAAGAAATTAATGGCATTAATAATTGTAAAACATCAGCTTTTAAATAATATAATATTGAGGTTGACAAAAATCATAAAAAATTAAGAAAAGTAAAAAGATGAAAATAATATAAAGCATTTTTTCTCCGCAACCCCAAATCGAAGATTCGCATCCTGGTCGAAATCAGCCTAGAAATTTAATAGTTATATCTATTTTAGTTTGTTACGAATTGACGCAAACAGATTATCAAAATTGATAGAAAACACCTGTTTCAATTGCTTAATTGCATGCTCTTTTATTTGGGGTTAGATAAATATGATATAATGCAAATAACAAATTTTTATTTAAAAACTAATTAATTTTAAATAAACTTTAAAAATTTAATTTAGTATAAAAGGAACATAAATTATAACTTGTAAAATCATAATTATCTTGCTTCATTTATAGCTTCCAGTTATAACAATGAAGTTTGTTATATTTTTGATATTTTTGATTCTAAATATTTTTAAGCCTACACATCAACAAGTGACTACAGTTGCGCCTCCAACTACAGCTGCAGCCACCACTACAGCAGCTGCAGCTACTACTACAGCCGCTGGAGCTACTACTACAGCACCTGTAGCTACTACTACAGCAGCTGGAGCTACTACTACAGCAGCGGGAGCTACTACAACAGCGGCTGGAGCTACTACCACAGCAGCGGTTACAACTACAGCAGCTGTAACTACCACCACGGCAGCTGTGACCACCACAACGGCAGCACCGACTACTACAACAACAGCAGCAACAACAAAAACAACTACTACAACAAAAGCATCAGTAACACAAACAACTGCAACTACATCAAACAATAATGTTAAGACGAAAAAAACTATTCACAGAACGATAAAAACGGGTAAAAAGACAAGATTTATTACTCGTAGGCGTGGTGGACGTGGACGTAAAGGAAGTAATGGTAAGAAAAGAAGCAAAGGGAAGAAACGATCTAAGGGAAAAAAACTCGACAAAATTATAAAAAAGAAGAAAAAAAGACCTTCTCCCAAAAAAAAGATAAAAAAAACACATCATTAAAAATTAAGTGATAATGAATAAAAGAAACCTATTAAAAGTATAGGCTTCAAGTTAATCCTAGCTTTCATGTTTTTACAATTTTGTATTTTGAAGACTCAATTTTCTAATTAATCTACACAGTGATCTACTGACATATTTATATCATTTTATTTTTAATTGTTTATTTTTGTGTATTATTATTTGTGTTTTAAACTCTGAAGAAAAGACGAAATTGCAACAAAAATTCATTCGATTAAAATAAAATCATCAAAATAAAATATTCTGTTACTTAATCTATTTTCTGTTATTTGATTTTTCTATTTAAACATTTAGCAGTTATTGAGGTAAATAGGGCAACATTTTAATTTGCTTGTAATATAATTTAAAATTAGAAGCTTGTATATTTACAGTTGCGAGATTCTGTTTATGAAGTGAATAAATTTGGCGTCCATGAAATTGTTAAATCTGAATTTATTCTAGTGAAATCTGTTGCTTGAGATTCTAATAATATACCAATTAATAAAATATTCAACAATTCGAATAAATAAAATTGTAGTTTTAACAATATATAAAAAAAAAATCTGTATGGCAGTATTGTCAGAGCAAATTATGCATCGCAATTGTCTAGGCGAAATAAATAGTGTATTATGATGGAGATATTATAAGCCCTCCACGTCGACACTCATTTGAATGAATTATTAAACCTTGGAAATATAAAATATAAGTTAATTTTTTATTAAAATTTAATTAAAATTTAAGATCATTTAATTCAATCAATACGTTAATAACTTCTTGGCTTCGTAGCATACTGAGACTAACGGATCTTAACCGTTCAATAATACCAGACTAGTTATTTTTCTGATTTTGAGTTTAGTTCATAAGAAGTTCATGTCTCTCAGAATTCTGTTCAAATAGAGTTTAGTCACTGGCTTCTCTATATAAAAGACGAAACATCAAATTTGTCTATGTATTAAAGTCGAATAAGCTTTTCATACAAAAGTCAAATTTTTGTATGGAAAATTTATTTTTATTTTTAAAAATCTTTTTTTTTTATACGAAAAACAAGGATTATCCATTTGACATGTAAGTATAAATTTTTATTAATATCTTTATAATTTTTGTATAAAAAAAAATTGCCAAAAAAATTACGGAAAATGCATAAAATTCGTAATATTTTTGGCAATACAAAAGAAGCGAATTTAAAAACCGTTTAATAGGGGGGGACCCTTGCTTAAATTAGTTTTTTCTACAGTAACAGGCAAAATAAGGTGAGCAGTCGAAAATTAAGATATAATGAAAAAAAATTAATTAAATTTGGAATACCAAAAGGTAAAAAATTTAAATAAGATTTTTTTTTAAATCTAAATATTAAATTTTACAGCAAAGAAGCATGTTCCAAAACGAGTGTGCTGTGTGCTTGGATCTGGATCCAATTCCGCACAGTACCAAAAGGAATACGAGTATGAGTTTAGTATAAGTTTAATTCTGATTAATTTCGTGAATTTGAATAAAATTTTATTTTCATTGTTTAAATGTTGTTTTATTCATAATTGGTCATTTTGAAGGCTTTTAGTTTTTTATTATTCTTTTTGATACTTAGGCGTTAACTTTCACTAACGAAATAACAGAGCCGCTAATCTATCGCTGATGCTTTAAGTTTAATTAGTTTACCTTCTTACTTTTTTTTTTGTAAATGATAGGTATTTCTGTTTTTAAAATTATTTTATTTTTCATATTATAAAATTTTAATTTTTTTTTATAAAGTACATAACAAGTTTTTTTCCAACAGCGTACATTTATTTTGGTCGAACCATTTGACAGATAAAAATGTATATGTCTAGTCTTTACACATAGAGAAGTCAGTGGTTTAGTTTTTAATAATATAGTGAAAATATTTACATATAAGTCAGAATATCTTACATCTAATTTAGAATGCTCTCTAAAGGCATAATACATACTTTTTTTCATTTCACGCAAAATATGTTGAAAAATCTGCATTTGATATTCCTAACATATTATCAAACGGGGATTTGCGGAGTAAATTCTAGCTGTTGCAGGTAACTTATTCCTTAGTTTTCTCTCCGTGATAGTTTGTCTCAAAGGTCATTTTAAAAACTCTTCTGATAAATAATTTAAAAAATTAAATGTAAATTTTAACTGGTTTTTTAAATTTTACAAAATTAATCAATATTAAAACCCGGTTTTACTGGGAATATCTTCCGACATTTTTGTATTTGCTGTGCTAATATAAAAAATTTTTAATTAGTGCCGCCAATTCAGAAAAATGGAATCTGCGGCGCTATTTCAGTTTAAAATTGGCGGCATTAATTCAGCGGCCGGCGGTCAATGGAATTTGCGGCGCCAGCGGGCGCTTGGTCAGTGGGATTTGCGACGTAGTAAGATTCTGATCCCACCAGTCACACACTGATTTATATTGGCCCTGCCTACACCTACGACAAAAATCTAATAATTCATAAATTCAGAACCATTTTCAGATTTATCACTATCAATCTCCCAGTGATGTTCCTGTTTAGCTACAATTTCAGAAATTGAATTATAAAGTCTGCCGGCACTTTCCATAAAAGCAACAAACGGGTCTAACTTTTTCATTGGGCATTCTTTAAAAAAAATATGTATTTTACTAAATACCCCGCGTAAAAATGTTTTCGCCGAGAAGAAGACTCGTAATGTTTCATTACTGCGCGCTATGTTCCTTCTATAGAATTTGTGAAGGCCCCATTTTCTACATTCACAAAGGAAATCGAATGATTGACTTTCAAATGAAAAAAACCTTCATCATTAAGGCAATCATACGGTTTCCAAAAATCACTCATTATTGTGGTTCCTGGTAAAATCCATTCTTTAATTATGGACAGTAACGTATCGCGAGAACTCGTTTCTATTGGAACTATAAAACAAGATCCAGTTTCCGCGGTGGTACTTTCGTTTTCCGAATTTCGATTCGTCAATTTCTACTATTTTACCAGGACCCCCTAACTTAGTTTTCCTAGTCATAATATCATCATAACACACTTCGCAGCAAAAACTACTCCAATCTACTAACGCTGCCTTCCACTTATTTCTGCTTGCATTCCAATTACGTTTAAATTTATGTTATAAGGCCATAAATTTATAAAAGTACACAATTGGATAAAGCTTAATAAGGTACCCGATCTTAAGTTGCGTCTGAACGAACACATATTTGTCCCTTTTTTGTTAACCGTTTTGACCCCACAGTACCATTGAAACAAATGAGTCTTTAGACTCATTATTTTTCCTTAAACGCAAAATATGACCAGAAGGGCATTTATAAATGCCTTTCTCTGGAAATATAACCCTGTCCGTTAGTTTTCGAAACAACCCAAGTCGGTTCTCCTCCGAATCCCAAAGAACTAAACGTTTGACATTTACATTCATTTCCAAAAAATATATTTAATAATATAAATCAACTTACTCGTCCAAGAAACGAGAAGAAAGAAAAAAAGCAAAGATGACATATTTTTCTTTGGTTTAAGTTAATTTATCTTAAAACGAAAAAAAATCAAGGCCTTCTATGCACAAAAAGTTTAAAAACACGTATTAAGTAACACATAAAAATTTTGAAGGGCCATAACTCCGAAATGGGGGCTTTACGGCAAAAACCGTCTCGGATTTAACATTTTAGGACCGCCTCTATTACCTACCCAAATCGGGCAGAAACAATTTTTTTCCATACAAAATGAATGAAAACTTTGGAGACCCTACTTCCGAAACAGGGCATTTGCCCCAAGAACTGATTTCAGTTTTGGGAGTTTGGGCACCGCCCCCCCCCCCCCCCGGTCTTCCAAGTTTCAACCCATTCTGAGTGGTTCAAGGAAACGGCAAAATCGCCATTGGTTGTTATTGGGTTGGCAAAATATTGTCAAAGGGGAAGGGATTTTTTTGTAATACTACGATACACTGTTAATAATACACTGTATATAATAATCTGAATTTTTTTTATTTAGAATAGTATCCTAAAATAATATTGGCAACACAATATTGAAGGAACAAAATATAAATAGTATCGTATATTGACTCGATTTCCTTGAAATTATACGAATTTAGTTAATAAAAAATAATATATCAACGAAATGAGATTAATTTGTGGAAAAAGGTTGTACATTTATTTAAATATATTTTTACGATATTTTTCTTAGTTTGGTCAATTTTATCTTTTTACAAGAACGGAATAAAGTTTGTTTTATGAACGAACATAAAAATTAAGTATATGTAGATAAATTTTACAAATATATAAGTAAATTTAAGATTAATCTAACAGCATACAATTACTTTCTTGGATTTTGTATAATTGTTAGATTGTTTATCTTCTTGGTTGAACGTTATTCAATTTTGTGTGAATAAGAAAAGTCAACAAAGTAGAAATATATAGGAAATCCTTAATAATTTCAAATCATACATATAATTTTCATGAACTTAAATTAAAATTGAAAAAAATTAAATAATGAAAATAATATAAAGCATTGGATGGTTGATAGCATTTTTCTCCGCAACCCGAAATTGAAGACATTCTGGCAAAAGTCAGCCTACAAGTTTAGTAGTTATACTTATTTTAATAACGAACGAATTGACGCAAACATATTATCAAAATCGATAGAAAACACCTGTTTCAATTGCCATATTGTAAGCTCTTTAATTTGGGGTTAGATAAATAGAATATTATGCAAATAAAAAATTTTTGTTTAAAAACATATTATTTTTAACAACATTTATAAAATTTATTTTAATATTAAAGGAACCTAAATTATTACTTGTAAAATAATAATTATATGTTGCCTTCATTGACAATTTCCAGTTCCAACAATAAAGTGCTTAGATTTTTCATATTTCTGTAGCTAATTCTTAACAATCCGTAACATCAACAACCGACCCGGCATCCCGAACTACCAACAACAACAACGGGAAGATTTTCTACAGCAGCTAGAGCTACCAGAACTGTATCTATAACTACCTCTATTATAGCTGTGACCTAGACCGCCATGGAAGCAGCAGTTTCAACACCATTCACTATAAAAGCAAGAATAGAAAAAAACTATACACAGAACACACACAGGTAAAAAGACAATTTTTATTACCAGTGGGTGAGGTAGACGTCGAATTGGTCATAAGGAACGTAATACCTTGTTCGCATTCTAATTTAAATTCCACTTATATTGCGGAAAACAAATTGCCGTTCGCATTAGAAAATTTTATGAGAAGTGGAATTTAATGATGTATAAAAAAAAATCAAGAAAGAGAAAAAATTTTTGTTGTTGAAAATTTTGACCTAGCCTTATAACGTAAATAAAGTAATTCTTAATTTAAAGGGGCTCAAAGTTAATTAACTTAACAAAGTTAACATACGCTGAACTACAAATAATTTAAAACACTATACATGAAAGCTTTGGGGCCATGATTCTGAAACCGGGTCAAATACTTTGTGGTAATCGAAAATTTATTGCAAACGCCAATTGATTTTAAGTCCCTTTTTCAAGGTGTCATAACATTAATTAACTTTATGCCTCAATTTTTTAAGACCATTATGGACAAGAAATTTTTTCCAATTTAGTAGTATCCTGAATCTAAAATATAAACCAGTAGGTAATTAGTTCGAATACAGACGATCGCGGTACTTCTTAATAATTTTGAACGCATTCCGTCTCTTCATATGGGGAAAAAATTCAAATTGAAGCAAAAACATTTGTAGAATTAACTTAACAAAGTTATCATGCGCCGACGGACGGACAGACAAAAGATGTAGAAATACGGTGGGTATTTGATTTGTGACGAAAAAAACGGTCCACTAAAATGTAAAATAGTTCCTCATATAATGGTTAATATTATTTTGATTTTAATATTAACCATTATTTTATTTAAATAAAAAATAAATTTTATTTTATAAAAAAAAATTAAAATAAATAATTTTTATTAAAAAGATAACATTACAAAATTTAAAAACTAATTCTAAGTGAACTAAATTAATTACTGAATATAATAATTAAAAAATTTATTTACAATAATAAAAAATCTAACTTGATTTAAAAATTAGAATTAATAAAATAAATAAAAATTAATAAATGAACCACCACAATACCACCCTTCCAGATAAAGAATTATAAAGAGGAAGAGATTGAAATTGTGATTATTTGAATTATAAAAGAAAGAAAAAGAAGTCTTAGGTATTGTAGATGGAAGTGAATGAGGATAATGAGTGAATGACAATAGAGAAGTAGACCAGGAATAATATTTTGTGAATTAATAATACCAATATGTGGCGTTTCGTTTATTAAAACAGGATTCAAAATATTATTGGTCCATTGTTGTTGAAAGAAACCACGCTTCTGGACAAGAAGTCTCAAAATTGTGGAAGAAGAATTTGATTTATGTGTAAAAAGTGTATATAACATTTAAAGTAGTGTAAATATAATATAATATATATAATAGGTAAAAGGTTTTAATTTATTTGGTTTT
This sequence comes from Hybos culiciformis, assembly GCA_964007475.1. Lineage (NCBI taxonomy): Eukaryota > Metazoa > Arthropoda > Insecta > Diptera > Hybotidae > Hybos > Hybos culiciformis. The sequence continues at coordinate 83,358,485 of OZ023273.1, forward strand.
TTAAAATAATCCGTTAAAAATTGTTCTAATATTCAGAGAGATAATTGTTAAAAAATCTTTAATAATGATGTAAGTTGAAAATTATTCAGTAATTGTTGAAAAACATTAAATAATTGTTGAAAAATGTTAAATGATAAATTGCGTTGAATGACAATAACGTCAATAATTGTTGAAAATATTAAATAATTTTTGAAAATTGTTGTTGAAATAATTGTTGAATTAGTGTGTTAAAATAATTAGTTGAAATATATTGTTAAATTGAAATACTGTTATATAATAATTAATGCAATGATTTCAGCTAAATGTTGATTTCAGTTAAATATTTGTAGAATGTGTTGGATGAATTTAATTTCAGCAGATTAAAATTTGTAAAGAAAATGAAATGTGGTTGTTGAAACTTGTATCTGATAAAGATGTAGATGATCCAGATTGATATTGAGGTTGAGATGATAGCATCAAATAGATTTGAATTGAACCAGGAATAATATTTCTTCAATTAATAATTACCAATTTATGGCGTTCCATTTATTAATTCATATAGTATTACTCGTTGCGGTTGTTGATGATGATTGATGAATAATGTTGAATAATGTTGTTTGTTGTTTTTTGCTGAATTGTTGAGAATGAAAAGTTGTATCAAAGTTGCTGAATGGGTTGATGTTGCTGTCGGGGTCACCAATTATAATGGTTAATATTATTTTGATTTTAATATTAACCATTATTTTATTTAAATAAAAAATAAATTTTATTTTATAAAAAAAAATTAAAATAAATAATTTTTATTAAAAAGATAACATTACAAAATTTAAAAACTAATTCTAAGTGAACTAAATTAATTACTGAATATAATAATTAAAAAAATTTATTTACAATAATAAAAAATCTAACTTGATTTAAAAATTAGAATTAATAAAATAAATAAAAATTAATAAATGAACCACCACACTCATAAATGCAGGCGGAGCCAGTTTTTCGCATTTTTACGTTCCTACAATAGTCGTTTTTTGAAAAATTTATTTAGGGACTCTAAAAGGCTTTAAAATCGGAAAACATTGAGCATCTCCATATAAACACACAGAAAAAACACGGCGTAAATTCAAGTAAAAAAGGCATTAATTCAAGTATTCCGCGACTCATTATAGCACCAAGCCATTTGCATACTTGATAATTATCTTAAAAATACTTGATTTAAGTCTTGTTAAAAAAACTTAAATTACCTCATACCTTTACTTAAATCAAGAATATTTGACTCAAATTAAGTTTGTAAAATTCTTAATTTGAGACATAAAAAGGGTTAATATAAGTTTTTCGTATCTTTACAAAAACAAAGTTCGTTTTACCTCAAAACCAAAAACCTTTCAAATTCATCAGCAAAAACACCGCAAATACAAAAAAAAAATTACTAGACACAATTTTTTATTTTATTTATTTAATATTTTATTTATTTTTTTTATTTATTTATTTATTTTTTTTTTTATTTATTTATTTATTTATTTTTTTTCTTTTTTATTTTTTTTTTATTATTTTTTTTTTTTATTTTATTTAATTTTTTTTATTTATTAAATTTTTTTATTTATTTTTCTTTTCTTTTTTTATTTATTTTCTAATTTTTTTTATTTTTTTTTTTAATAATTTTTTTATGCCCGCTTCTAGCCTCGAACCACTGTCCTAAACATTGCAATCCACGAACTCTGCCACTGAGCTATGAACTACATTTACGACAATGTGTAAAATGGAAAATATAAATATAAAATGGAAAATATAAAATGGAAAATATAATATAAGAAAGAATGGAGTTTTTATCTGTTTACATTTAATCCTATTATGACTTGATTTGAGTTACTAACCAGAGAGTTAAATTGAGTAAAATTAAATTCCAAAACAAAACTTAAATTGCTTGAAATAAGTTTTGGTTTACTTGTTTTAAGTTTCATTTTGGTTTAATTTTGTCTTTTTTTATGAGGATTAGTTGAATCATAGAAAGAGTTGAATATGACTTTAGTTTTGGTTTCATTTGAGTTTTTAAGGGATTTTTCAAGTATTTTCATACTTGAATTAAGTTTTTTCAGTACGGATTGAATCAAACCCGTCAATCTTGAATTGGAATATGACGATTTTTTTCTGTGTGAATGTTTCAAAATAAAAACAGAAAAACTTGATTATCTCAATACTATCATTAAGGCAGAATACACTTCGCACCCATATGCCAATTTCATCGAGATTCATTTTCAGCCGTTAGTTCAGAGTGTTTTGGAGACTTGAGATTTCTATTGTGTTCAATAGCAAAATTGAGACTTTTTCATTAAAACCTAAAATCGTAAAATCTCAGTCTTGAAATAGCCCTTTTTTTCTTTCTAATACTGTTATAAAAAAATTGTTTTCAATAAATATGTCTGAAGATTATTTTATTTTTTTATTTCGTTTAATTCAAACTATGTATTACAAAAACTCTTAATTCTTAGAATCAAAGATAACATTAATTTGGTTTTAATTTAATTGTAAGTATAAAAAAGTTTTATTTTTAAATTATCCTTTGTCTAGCAAAAATCTACAATATGTTCGTACTTATTGCATAACGCAAGAATTCTGTTAATAGGTTCGTGTTGTCCGTAATTTGTTCTGTGGTTTTTAGTTGTAAAGAGATTTGTATTACGTAGTCGGGGGATGGATCGGAAAGGAGTTAATTTTATTGTTCACGGATTGTGATATAAAAATATATCAGATACTTCACGTCTTTTCTTTAATGATACCATATTTATCAATATCTTCATAAGGGGGTAGTACTAAGGAAAGGAGTCAGTCCAAGAAAGGTGTCTAAAAGCAAATCTTAGAAAATTTCTCTGAATGGACTCTATCCGCTCTAGCGTGTTCTTAATTAGGGCGAACAATCGCAGTGTAGAGTTGTTGCAAGATATAAAGATCATTAAATTCACGGGAGCATCTTTTTACAAATCCAGGGATGGAGTTGGACTTATTTCGAAATGAAATTTGAAAGTTAACTTTTCGTCAAAAATTACGCCAAGTCCTTGATGGTAGATACTTTACTTAACTGTAGAGTAGGAACAGGATTTATTTTTTTAAGAATAATGAAGAACAGGATTTTGACGACGAGAATAAGTTATATACGCGCATTTTGGAATGCTAAGTGGAAGATTATTCGAGCGTCATCAAATGAAAAATCGATTTAAGTCTGTCTAGAGGTCTAGAAGACAAAGAGGGTGTTGCGAAAAATTAATTTTTTTAAAAATCATGTCGTCAGCGTTATCATCAATGAAAAATTTGAAAAATTATTTTCAAATCTCATTCTATAAATTTTTACTATTCATAAAAATAATTAATTAAAGCGAACAATTAAAACTTCTGCATTATTAAGTACATTATAAATTTTTTTCAATGTTTGATTATAGTTAGTAAATAATAACTTAAATATACGATATAATATTATGTGCATAGGTTTTTAGTTTTTTTTTTTAATAAAACTTTTAACGCTTTGTTTGTTACTATGAACTTTTTAACAAAATTAAAAACATATATTAATAACTACTAAACTAATCCCATTGAACAATATATAGATTCTATTTAAAAACCATATTTTAAAATAAACAAATTCCCCCACAGAATCATCAATAATAATTAGAAACAATCATTTTGTTTTTATTTAATTTGAACTTTTTTTTTTCACAACTCAATCTAAATGTTCACAGAATCATCTGAGACAATATTTTTAACTTCGCTTTTAAATTGCTTAACCTTTTATGAAATGAATGCAATTACTTTGGATTATATTATTATTATAATATTTGTTTTAAAAATTTTTATTCGTTGTTATTGTAAGACCCGTCATATATTTAGATAAAACATTACATATAAAATAAAGACTTTTTTGAAACATAATTTCTTTTTAAAAATGTTACATAAATATTCTATTTTGTTTTAAATTCCAAAAAATGTATATTAAGGAAAATATAAAAGCTTAGACTTAGATGTTAAGATGTTTAATAAATAGAGGTGTGTAAAGTATAAAATAAAGCAACTGGTTGATACAGTTTATAGAGAACTATTTTATGGTATTGTAAATTATTCACTTTATAACATTTTCAAGCTTCCTATCTTCATACTATTGTATTTTTATCTCCGTACAGCCATATTTTATACATTATTTTATTTGAGAAACTGGTTGAACTAATTTAAAGAACTAATTTAAAGAATGTTTTTTTAAATAATTTGCGTGCTGGGAATATGCAGAAAAATAACAAAAATACTCTGGTTGTAACGCCATTGTTTTATCTCGCAGTCTAGCTTAGCGGCCGGGGTGATTCATAAACTTTGCGTACCTGCGTACCTGCGTACCACCAGAGTGACACTTATCGGGTTTCGAACAAGAATGGAATAGAGTTTTTTCCAAAGACAGGTCTGTTGAAGTAAAAAAAATATTAAATCATTTAACTGAGAATAAATGCAAAATGGGAAAAGATTTATATCCTAATTAAATAGTTCCATCTTAAATAATAAAGAAACTAACTACAAAAAATGACTTTGATATGTTCCTGTTGTAGATTGGAAAATACCTCCATTTGCTAAAACTGGAAGGCTAACGCCTCATCTGTTCGAGCAAGACGACCCCTTTTTTATCTTCATCACTATTTATTATTTCATATCGTCAAATTCCACCATCCTTATCGGGCTCGAATTGATCACTTTTTGAAAATTATTGTAGCCTGACTAACAGATACATTTAATTTAAACAGATACATTTATTTTATGAGTTCTTCAATAATAAATTTGAGTTCAGTGGCCTTACTATGAATTCTGTTCAGAAAGTTAAATTTTCTGAAAGTTGCTAATCGGTACTGTGTAATCTGAATTTCAGAACCCCTAAATGAAATTCAGAATTTATTCCGAGAGTTGCCGTTTTTGGTACTATTTAATGTGAAAATCAGATAAAAAAAACAATAACAATTCAGAATTTTTGTCTGACAACAAAAAGCTATCGGAACAACAAAAACGAATTTTCAAACGACGAAAAAAATGTAAGTAAAACTAAAAAAAATTAATTTTGATTATTATTTTAATTTTTTTAGAAATAAATTAAAAATTTTAAAATAAAAATTTATAGGAAATCTTCTAAATACACCAATCAAAAGCAGTATGAAGTGTTGGTTGAAACACTAGAAAGAAATGTTGAGTTTGCAAGGGGCTATTGCAAAACTCCAGAAGCCAGAAAGAAGGCGTCAAATTTGTGGAAAAATATGGCCGAAGAATTAAATATTCTGGGGCCACCTACACACGATTATGAAGGATGGAAAAAGGTAACATATAGATATTATTTCTTTTTTAAATTTTTTATTCAAGTTATTTCTTAAAAAAGAAAATAAAATAACTTCAAAGATCTCCTTTTTGGCGACTAAATTAATTTTCCTCGTCAAATAAAAAATCTCTTTAAACTCGAAATATTTTAAATATAATTGGAATTATTTAAAATATGATAAATTCGAAATATCTTGTTATATTTTTTGACTTTTTTAGGTTTGGTCTAGCTACAAAGATTACACCAGAAAAAAATTAAGAACGAATTACAATAGCATGAATAAAACTGGCGGTGGACCATCTAAAATTTGTACATTCACTTCCTTAGAGGAAAAAGTGATTGAAATATGTGATATGAAAGCAACCATTGCAGGAATAAAAAATACAAAAGCGTTTGGAATTAACGTTGACTCACCAGATCATGAAATGGTTGTTGATGATATTGGATGTGAAATAGATACAGAAGAAACTGTATATGAAACTGATAAATTTGAAGACCAAGAAAATAGACAACCCAAAAGTAAAAGACAAAAAATGGAAATGAAATATATGTTGACAAAACAAATAAACCTACAAGAAAATTATTATGCATCTAAAAAATTATCATGCATATAGACCACGGAACTAAAGACGATGACTAATTCAATTAATGGTTTAAAAAGTAGCTTTAGAGATATGGAAAACACGATGCATAAGTGTTATAAACTAGAAAAATTAAAATATGAAGAGGAAAAAAAAATAAATGAAGAGAACAATAAAATTAAAATTGACAAAATTAAATTAAAAAAAAAGAAGATAATGTTGCAAGAAGTGCAATTAGGACTACGACTTCCAGAAAACTATAAACTTAGTAATGATGAGGACAGCGATTAATTAATTGTTCATAAGTGCGCTGTAATTTTGGCTGTTTTATTAATTATTTATATATTATTAAAAGAGGATCTGAAATAATTGATTATTTTGTAATTTTGACTATTTTGTTAAGACTGAAATATACCTATATATAAAAGACATGTAATAATTGACTATTTTGTATTTTATTATACTTCAAATGAAAATATATAAAAAAAATATGTTGATTAAAAAATAATTAAAAGATAAGGCAAAACTTATTACCTCTACTTTATTAAGTATTCTTCATTATACAATTTAAAATTGGTTATTTAAAATTTACAACGAATTTTTAATTTAATTTCTTATTCTCTTAGCTACTTCGAAAATATTACTATTAGAATCACAATCAATTGTGTTATCATTTAGATCTGAATTGTTATTTAGTGGAATAAGTGGTTCATCAAAATGAATTCTATATTATGCAACGCACAACAAGCATTTAAAAATACAACCGCTTTTTGGGGAGAGTAGTGTAGTTCTCTTGCTGAAAGTAGACATCTGAATCTTTGCTTTAGAAGCCCAAATGTATTTTCTACTAAACATCTAGCTTTTTGGTGAATACTGTTAAATTTGGCTTCAGCTGTCCTTTCCACTGCATTTCTATATGGTGTCAGAAGCCAAGGTTCCAAAGGGTACCCAGAATCACCTACAAAAACAAAAAAAAAATGTATACATAATGTTTGCAGATTTTGCAAAAAGCACCCTGTAATGTTAATGTATAGATTTCACTAATATATGTAAGAGAGATACTTCATTCCAGAGCTGGATTTACTCTTCCTTTAGTATTTATTCGTAGATTATAACCGAATTTTGTTGGTGATTGAAATTTTATTTTCAATGCATACCTAAAATCCAACTTTTTTCCCCATTTTCGAAATTGTTTTTGATAAAACGTCTTTCTGAGCTTGTCGACCATACAGCAGAGTCATGTGAAGATCCACCATTGCATCCATTAACAGATCTTATAACCAAGTTATGATCACATATCTAAATAAAAAGTTTGTATAAAATTATATGTATTTTAAATATTAATGTATTTTAACAAAAACTTACAACCATAACATTAATACTATGTTTCAGTTTTCTATTAAAATATTGATGCTCTGCTACGTGAGGTCTCAAAATTTGAATATGTGTTCCGTCTATTACACCTATCACTGATGGAAATTTATGTTTTTCATAAAAATATTTTTTCACTGAATTTTTTTCATTTGGTGTTAATCTTAAATGTATTTCCTTGGGACAAAGTTTGTTTTGAATCGCTGTCGATACATCTGTTAAAATTTTTGAAACGGTTTGCTGAGCTAAGCATAAGTGGAAATCTTGACCCACACTGAGTTGATAACTTCCTTGAGCGTAAAATCTCAGAGCAGTAGCTAATTTTATAATTGGAGGAATAGCAGAGGACCTGACAGAATGGGACAAATTTGGCGTTATCTCGTCCAGCACGAAACGAAAAGCTTGCTTGTTTAAACGGAAATGTTTAACAAAAATATCATTCGGAAGCTCAAAAATGTTCGATTTATTTCTTAAAATTCTTCGTTGTATTGAATTCAATTGTCTTCGCTTTTCAACTTCTTCTTCGTTTAATAACCAAAATAGGGCTACGGAACACATTTTGTTAAAATAGTCCTAGATTCAATTTATTTCAAAAAATTTAATCCTAGATTCAATTTATTTCAAAAAATTCAATCTTATTTTTTTATTTGAAATTTGTGTATTTTTTTTTTTGGCATACTTTTGTTTTTTTTTTGACATTTATTTTCAGAATATTTTTTTCAACTTACGGAAACACTTTTTGTCCATTATGAACAGAATACAAAGTACCGATTTATTTTCTGATCAGAATGCAACTTTCAGAAAATTTAACTTTCTGAACAGAATTCATAGTAAGGCCACAGGAAAAAAAATCTTAAAACTTTAACCTTAGTAACCTTTTACTTTATCTAATTGCATTGATATTAAATTGCATGAAACTTAAATTAAAGACGAATCTCATTTGGTCATAGAACTAAGTCTAGTGATGTAAGTAATGAATAAGGGAGTTTGAAAAAAATATACATATTTGTGGAAAAACAGAATATAAAATATTTTAAAATTTTTTATTTCTAAAAATACAAACAAAACGTAACTAGAAGAACACCTGCTTCAATTGCTTATACTATAAAATGATTAATTTGTTGTTGGGGCTTAGTTAAATAAAATATACTACAAACAACAAATTTTTGTTTAAAATGTTATTTATTTTTAACTACAATTCGAAATTTGAATTCAGTATAAAAGGCAGAAAAATTATTATTGCTCAAATTATAATTATCTTGTCTCACTGACAGTAAGCATTTATAAAAATGAAATACCTTAAATATTTGGTATTTCTGGTGCTGGTACTAATCAAGTCCACACATCAACAAGTTCCTGAACCAACAACGACAACAGTTGCACCTACGACGACGACAGCTGCGGTCACTACTACAGCCGCTGTAACCACCACTGTTGCTGGCGCTACCACTACAGTAGCTGGAGCTACAACCACAGTAGCTGGAGCTACTACTACAGTAGCTGGAGCTACTACTACAGTAGCTGGAGCTACTACTACAGTAGCTGGAGCTACTACTACAGTAGCTGGAGCTACTACTACTACAGTAGCTGGAGCCACTACTACGACAGCAGCCCTAACTACAACAACCGCAACTACAACAGCCGCAACTACAACAGCCGCAACTACAACAGCAGCCACCACTGTAACCACAACTACAAAAGCATCAGCTGTAACAACTACAACTAAATCTAGTACGGTCACAAGAAAAAAGAAGAAAAAGAAAACTATCCATAGAAAGATACGTAAAAACAAGAGGCAAAGAAAAATTAGACGTCGAGGAGGAAGACGTAATCGTGGTAATAAACTACGTAAAGGATCTAAGGCAAAAAAACAGTCAAAATCAGCATCAAAACCTGACGACGGAGGGAAAAAGAAGAAACCAAAAAAATCAAACAAACCAAACAAACCAAAAAAAGAAAACAAACCAAAAAAAGAAAATAAACCAAAAAAAGAAAACAAACCAAAAAATCAAAACAAACCAAAAAAATCATCACCGAATAAAAAAAAGAAAAAAATGTAAAAATAAGTGATGAATGAAACAAAACTATTAAAATTACGTTTCTAGTTATTGTTAATAAAATAAATAAAAGTATTTCAAATATGTAGATGTATTTTTTCTTTAATTTTATTTCGAACATAATGTTCGTTTGTAGAAACAGTATCTAGAACCACTAGCGGATCTAGACTAGGAATAAGGGGGGGGGGGGGGGGGTTTATAATATTTCAAGGAATTCTATAAATAATTGATTTTTAATCTCAGCTTTAATCCAGGATCAATGACGAGGACAATTTTTCATTAATATTCAGTAAAGAAATTTGTTATTGAGGTTCGTTTCATTTTTAATTTGATTATTTAAGAATAAAAGAACAATCATTGACAAAAATCTTCGTAAAAATAAAATTTTGCTAACGAAGAATTAGTGTAGTGGTTCAGTTCTTAATTTTATTTTTATTTTAAATCAAGTTTACTTATTAAATATTGTTATTCAAAATTAGTATTTAAAATTCAGTTACAATTAAGTTTTTCTTAGAATAATATTTAATTTAGATTTTATAGAATAAGTTGTTAATTTAATTTTCATAGAATATAAATAAAATTTATAAAAAAAAATAATGGTTTTAATTATTTATACAATAAATATTTTCAACCATTATAATAGTATATAGTAGTTTCAGCGTATCTGGCAGGAAATTGTTTTGTTTAATAGGAAAAATTTGACAGAATATTTTTAACTGGAATTTTTGATTGGAAATTTTTTTTTACTGGATTTCATCAAATATAAGGTTATGCTTTTTTTAAATGCTTGAGTAAAAAAAATCAATTATTTCTTATTTTTGTCCTTTTTTTTATTCTTCGAAAACAATGTTGTTTTCGTTTTCCTATTCCTAAAAAAATTTTCGAAAAAATGAAACTTACCCTATAAATTCTGAAATTCACATAGAGACCGAAAATTTAGATTTTTTGGCAAATTTGGATATATAATTTTTAAATACGAATAATTTTGTAACTAAGAAATGTTTGCAAAAACTTAGTTTTTAGTTTTTTTTATAAATCTCTACATATTGTGATTTTATGTTATTGAATTAATAAGTTCCTTTAATTTCCAAGTATTCACATGTACAATGGTACAAAATAAAAAAAATAGTTCTAATAATTTTGTTATTTAATAAAATAAATTGATATTATGTTAAAAGTTTGCATTACAAATTTAGTTTTGACTATAAATATGACTGCATTTAGTTTTAAAAATTGTTGACTGACTCGTTTATTTTCGAAATGAATCCAAGTTAGCATTATGTTAAAAGTTTTGCGTTTTCTTATTAATTTTGTAAGTGTGTTTTTTCTTTGTTATTTTCTCTTTTTTTCTGGAAGGAGGGGGTTTTATCCCCAAATCCCCTAGATCCGCCAGTGTCTAGAACTAATGCCTTGAGCACAGCTACCACCGCAAAGCAATTTTCGAAAGAATGTTCCAGAAACCTGTTCACAGCTCATTTTTCCTGAACGAAAAAAATTAATTGCAAAGATCACAATTTTTTTTTGTTTGACAAAAAAATGCAACAAAAAACTAATTTCGTTGCAAGAAAAACGCAATGAAAAAGAAGTAAATTCTTTCAGGTGCAAAAGAAAATAAATTCAGTTTTCCAATTTATTTGAAAATATTTCTAAGAAATTCTTTATACAAAAAATCTAAAAAAATTCTTACTTGCGTTTTTGTAAGAGATTCTCGAGAATTGCTGGAAAGGAATCTTTAATCTCGAGAAATGAATTAAAAAAGTTCAGGAAGCGGTCTAAGGTGCTCCAGGTGCAGATCACACTCTCTTAAAAAATACCTTATCAAAATAAAATTATAAAAAAAATTATAACTAACTAGAGTTTTTAAATCAATATGTTTTTTTTTCAATATATACTGGCAAACAAAAGAACTCTGAATATTTTCAAAAATCGCGTTAGAATCTGAAAAAAGTAAAAACTAAAAATTTACCATTATCGCACAGCAATTATAGTTATAACAAATTTTTTGGTGCTAATCAGGTGCTAGCACAACTTGCTTGAACTAAAGTAATAAAGCTTTTTATTATTCATATAAAAAATTTCCAGCATTGCGCATGCGTAATCATTTACACAAGCAAAATAACAAAAAATAAATCCTTTTGAGTGCTACAAAATTTCTGCACCTCTCTATCAACAAACCAACATTATAAACAATTTCTGATCCTACACAAAAAACTCTAGTGGAAAACTGTCAAGGTGTAAGCTTTTTATATTGTTTTGTGCTTTTGATGTTTTGCCGCTCAAGGGAATTTTTCACTCTCTGAACATAAGAACTCTAGTGGAAAACTGTGAAGGTGTGTTTTGTTTTGTTTTGTTTTGTGCTTTTGATGTTTTGCCGCTCAAGGAAATGTTTCTCCTCTGAATATAAGAATCGTAAGATTCTGAAAAGGGAGTGGCTACAGTTACGGTAACCGTAACTTATTTTTTTTTTGAACAGTTAGGTTAACGTTACTAATTTTTTTTTTTTAAGTTACGGGAACCGTAACTTTTAGCAAAGATGACATATTATAAAGATAAGTAGCATAGTGTAAACTTTTTTTTAGACAAGGACAGCAATACATTTTTATGTGTATTATTTTTCTAATTTACAAGGTATATTGCATAAATTTTCCTCTCAACATATTTAAATTTTTCAGGTTGTATTGAAATTATTTTGTTTAAAAAACCTTTATTTATATTTTTTAAACAACAAAAATATTTTGTAACATTTCAAAAATTGTTTTCTAAATTTATTATTAGCATAAAACCCAAAATACTTATTTTTTTATAAATTTTTAAGTAAACTTTTTAAAATTAAAGCAAGTATAGTCACTCTGTATATGAATAAGAATTTTTTTTTTTTACACGTTTTGCCTTAAACGCGTCATCAAATTGAATGTTATTGTTTTAAACGCGTCACGATTTTTGCTTTTTTTCCAAAACAAAACGATAAAGAAAAAAATAAATGATTAGGGATGTAAACTTAAATTTGAAAACTTTCAACTGAAGTTAAGTTGTGTAAAAAAAAAAATTTGTAAAATAATAAATTTTTTTCAAAAAAATAATTAAATATATTAAAATGTCAGGAAAAAAGTATATTTTGCCAGGTATGATCGAAATATAATTATTTTTGTTCCCATCATGTAAAAATCGATAAGGATATATTTCTTTAGATTTTTTGAATATCTGCACCCGCCAGTTATATCAAGATTGTTAAGAAAAATATTTTGCAATAATTAGAAAGCAAGGTGGAAATAATGTTCATTAAAATGAATAAAATTATAATTTTATCCAGTTTAATTAATGTTGATTCCTATCACTGTTACAATTGTTTTAATAAAGAATTTGGCTAAACTTCCGTTTCCTTGAACTTCTCAGAATGGGCTGTAACTTGGAGGGCGGTAGAGGCGGTGCCCAAACTCCCAAAACCGAAATCAGTTCTTGGGGCAAAGGGCCTGTTTCGAAGATAGGGCCTCCCAAAGTTTTGATACATTTTTGTATGGAAAACATTTTTTTGTGCCCCATTTGCCCTATTTTTGGGTAGGTAATAGAGGCGGTCCCTAAAATGTTAAATCCGAAACGGTTGTCATCTTTGCTTTTAGGTAATGCTTAAAGTTACGGCAATTTTTTTTTTTTGACGAAAAAAAAAAAATTATTTAATTTTTTTTTTCTTTTTTTTTCTTTTTTTCTTTTTTTTTTTGTCTTAACCCTTTCTTCGGGATTCGAAACTCGTTCTTTAGCATTTCATTCTACCACTCTACCTCTCGGCTACAGTATTAAAATTATAAACGTGTACAAAATAGAAAATATAAATTATGTGTACATGTGAAAGTTATTGACAAGTAAAAACCTTACATCGTCATAGAAAAAATGCAAGAATAGTAAAACCTTACATCGCTATACAAAAATACAAAAATAGTTTTAAAAGCGCGAAGCGCCAAAGCAAAATAAAAAAAAAATAAAAAAGAAGCCCGTAAAATATTCTAGTTGCGTTTGGTTGGTGTAATTAAATCTCAGAAGGAAATTACAGTAACAAAATGCATGTTGAATTTTTTTACACAGAATATTTTTATTTTAAATTTTTTACAATCTAGATTAATAAAAAAAATAAAAAAATAAATAAAAAAAAAATGGAACCATAGTCCCTCTACGTCCTCGTCTTTGGTTCTGGGTCACTCCAAGGGTGGGACAACTCCGCAAATAAAAATCACCGCATCCACTGATCAAAGACAAAACGCTTTATTGAGCTTAAAAGCAGCTCTGAGGACGGTGGTCGGATCGGAAAGAATATTGGTTACGGGAAATAGTATGAAAATAAAGAACGTTAATTTTATTGGAAAGAGGAGCAATTAATGTGTGGAAAAAATGATGGATGGCTGAGTTGAAAAGAATTTTGAATAATAATTTAGAATTGATAGATTTTGATTACAATAGATTAATAGCAAAAGTCACAAATAGAAAAGCATAGGAAGAAGCGGTCTGTTGTGGGTTGTTAAATAATAAATTAATAAAGTTTCTGTCTTACAATATTCATGGATTGTGTAACAAAAGTTTGTATCCAAATTTTTTTAGCTACATAAAAAAATTTGAATTATTCGCTTTGTATGAAACTCATGTCGAAGTTGAAAATAATGAAGGTATTAATAGATTTAATAGTTTTTTTGGAGGATTTAATTTAAAGTGGATTTCAGGCCATAGAATTAGTCGCTTTGGAAGAGCAATTGGGGGCATGTTGTTAGGATTTAGTAATATACTTAGTGAGATAGATATTAAAGTAACTTTTAAAGTTTTGAATGATGTAAATTTTACGGAATTGAAGAATGAAAGGAAAATTATTAATTTTATACCTTTGTATTTTAGAAATGAAACATGGAATAGTGATCTTGATTTGATTAAAGATATGATTGAAGAGAATGAGTTGTTTAATGTGATTCTAGCCGGAGATTTAAATGCCAGAATTGGAAAGGAACAAATAATTGAAGATCTAAATAATATTAGATGCTCAAAAGATAAGGTAAAATAAAGAAGGCAGGGTTTTACTTAGTTTTGCTGAGGATCATGGGCTGATTGTTCTGAATGGTAGGACCAAGGGAGATGAAAATGGGGAGTTTAGATTCTGCGGGGCCATGGGTCAATCGGTTAATGATCTAATAGCTGTATCGTTAGATATGGTAGGAAAAATTCAGGATTTGGTAGTGGGAGAGCAAATTTGTTCTGACCATTTACCTTTGGAGCTAACAATTTTCTGGGGAAATATATCTGATGGTTTTCAGAACGTTAAGTTGTTGCCTTCATTAAAATGGAGAGATCAAAATTTTCATAGTTATCACCGAAAATGTAAAATCAATTAAAAAATATTTTTGATCAGGGACGGCGATTAATGACTGTTGAGGGTATTAGAGATATTATTTACAAATCGTCAAGTTGTAAAAAGGAGTCAAAGCTAATTGAACCGAAATTTAAATAGTTCAATTATGCTTGCCATAATGCAAGGAGTCAATCTTTTATTACTTAATAATTACTTAATAAATGGCGGAAAACTAATAGCCCAGAAATAAAAGTTATGTTTCAGGAGGCTAATAAAAAAAAATTAAAAATCTGTGCAGAGTGAGTTATAGAGAGCATCACAAAAAATTAGAGATGCAAAGGACTGGTGGAAAGTAGCAAATGAGTTCAGACAGAAAAAATTTAAAATCGGAAGTAACTTGGATACAGACTCTTTTGCACAATATTTCTTTTTTTATTGAACCCGCCTTTGGTTGCGCATTTGGTACAATATGCAGAACCATATATTGTAGATTACTTTTTGGATTCAGAAATTACTACAGTTGAAATACAAAAGGTTCTAGAAAAAGGTAAAGACAATAAAGCCCCTGGCCAAGATAAAATTTCTTACGAATTTTTCGTAAATGCTCCTGATAGCTTAATAGAGCAGCTAGCGACATACAAATATGCTGGTAACTGGCATAGCTGACGAGTCTTTTTTGAATTCCTTGGGTTGAGAAAAACACAATTTTAAATGAGTATCAAGCGGGTTTTCGGAAAAATTATTCTATCGTTGATAATATTTTTAATTTAACTAGTATAGTCCACCTAAAAAATTCAGAGAAAAAAAAGTCTACTGCTTCTTTGTTGACTTTAAAGCTGCTTTCGATAGCATACCTACACAGTTGTTCTTAGATTGCGAATAGTTGTGCACGTTTTTCTGTCGTCCAAATTTAAAAATCTGTTTTTGTTTTGTTTGGAAAGAAAGAAAAAAAAAAAAATTTTTAATTTTAATTTTAATTGTATTGTTTGTTTTAGACCTTTTTTTTTTTTTGTGTTAAAAAAAAAAGTTTTTTATATATAAATAATAATAATAATAATAATAGTGATAATATTAATAATTAAATTTTTAATTTGTTCACACTAACTCGTGTTTTAACTGACGAGTATTATTCGAGATAAAATAAAATTAATTAATAAAACTGACGCGGTTACCAAATCTTCCTTTATTTCCTATCCTGCACTTTTCTTCACTCGCTTGTCGTTGCCGTACTGGAAGTCAATGAGGCTCTAAAAACTGTTGACCGCCGGTTCGTAGTTCGCCAGCTTGTTATCGGTTAACAACTCGTTTTATTAAAATTTACACTTCTTGCAATAAGGATGAGCAAAAAATTTTCTATAAATTTTTGTAACATTCGAGGTTTGGAAGCGAATTTCCAAGCCGTTCAAACCCATTTGGCCTCTGCTAAGCCAAATGTTCTGGCTCTAAGTGAGACTCAAGTATTGGACAACGGAGACCCCAACCGTTTTTCAATCCCTTGATATGATCTTCACTCTTTATACGTCGCCCACAGAGGAGTCGTTGTATATATAAGGAATGACGTTGCTTGTTTTTCCATTAAAGATTTAAAATCATCAAGTCCCTTATTAAATTTCCTTTGGCTCAAATTAAGAACCAACAAACACGTCATCCATTTTTGCTTCCTTTACAGAAGCCCGCAACTGACTGGCAGTGATCACGTTGTCGAGTTTGACTTGATGTCGGATCAAATAAATCAGATTCTGGCGAAAAACCCAGAGTCTGAAATTTTGGTTTTCGGTGATTTTAATGTACACAACGTATCATGGCTTAGTCATTCTAATCGCAACAGTCCCGAAGGCAGATATGTAGAGTTTTTTTCAAGTCTTAATAATCTAATTCGAATTATTTCTGAACCCACCCACATTCCAAATATAAACCATCAGGGTCATCATCTCTTGGATCTGTTTCTGACATCGAATCCAGATAATTATAACGCTTCAATTAGTTCCCCCCTTGGAAACTCCGATCATTGTCTCGTTAGCACGTCCTTTTCTCTTGATGGTGGAGCGGGTTTATCTAGGGCTCCTGGAAGACTGGTATGGACCTATTCTTAAGCTGATTGGGATGGGCTCGCCAGTTTTCTTGGACGAATGGATCTCTCTCGTTGCTTCTTGGAGAAGGATGTTGACCTTTGCATTGCTGTCATTACCGAAAGTATTCTGCTAGGAATGAAACTTTTCATTCCTCATAAAATAGTGCAAAATAAAACGAATACTAAAAATCCGTTTTTCAATGACACCTGTGCAAGGGCCACAGCAGATAGGGATAATGCTTTTCGTGAGTATAAACATAACAATTCTTTAAGTTCACTGAAGCACTGGTGCGAAGTCAGGAACAGATGTAGTAGAATTTGTCGCCAACAGAAGGTTTTGTATACCCAGAGGAAGCGTGAAGAATTATTAAACCTTCCTAAAAATAGCAGAAGCTTTTGGAGCTTCGCTAAAAGTGTAAAACAAAACTTTTGTTCGCCTTCATCTTTTCCTCCCCTTGTAGACCTAACCGGATCATATCAGATTAGGTTGGGAAGGCTAATTTGTTTGCAAAACTTTTTAGTCAAAACTCAACACTCTCAGCTTCAGCTCAAGTTCCACCTGTTTTGTCAACTGTAAACTCTTCTTTTGGAAGAGTTTACTTTAGGCAACATGCTGTTTTGAAAACTCTAAAAAATCTGAATGTGAAAAATTCAACTGGCCCCGATGGTATTCCGGCTGTGGTCCTTAAACATACTGCCTCTGTTCTAGCTAAACCTCTGCGCAACCTTTTCTATCTTTCATATTCACTTGGCATTTACCCCACCAAGTGGAAAGTTGTGCATGTTCAGCCGATTTTAAAAAAAGGCGATAAATGCGATCCCTAAAACTACAGTCCTATTGCGCTTACTTCTATTCTCTCGAAAGTAATGGAATCTCTCATTAATTATAAAGTTAAAAAATACCTTGAAAGCAATAAACTGCTAAGTGACCAGCAATATGGTTTTCGCTCGAATAGATCGACTGGTGATCTGATGACATATTTGTCCGACAAGCTCAACACCAGTCTTCACAACTCCGGTGAGGCTTGTGTTGTTGCTTTGGATATAGCTAAGGCTTCTGATTGAGTGTGGCACTCGGCCCTGATTTCTAAAGTTAAATCAATGGGTCTTGGATCAGCCTTTGTTGATTGGATCAGCAATTTTTTGTCTGGCCGTTCTATTCGTGCTGTTGTGGATGGGTACCAGTCACATATTTTCAATATTAACTCCGGTGTACCCCAAGGGTGTGTTCTCTCCCCAACCCTCTTTTTAATTTTCATCAATGATCTTCTTAAATCAACACTCAACCCCATCCACAGCTTCGCCGATGACAGTAACTTGGTAGCAAGCTACGATTTTATTAATAGAAAATCAGCATCCTCAAATGCTGTTACTACGAAACGAAACTTCTTGCAAAATAGCATACATCACGACCTTTCAAAAATTGCACAATGGGGTCTTCTCAACAGAGTTGAGTTCAACGCTTCCAAACCTCAATGCTGCCTAATTTCTAGAAAGCTGTCAACTTTTGATCCCCAATTTTCCTTTCAAGGAGAAAGTATTGCAAAATCTGGAAGCCTTGACATTTTAGGTTCGAAAAATTCATATTTTCGAAACGGCAAAAAACGCAGCGAAATGTCTTGGTTTTTTAAAAGATGTAAACATTACTTTTCTCCCTCTGATCTCTTAAACATTTACAAATCCTACATACGACCAAAATTAGAATACAATTCACATATATGGGCTGGTGCTCCCAAAATCCATCTTGAATACCTGGACAAAGTTCAGAGAAGGGCTATTAGATTGATAAACAATCACCAAACAAACAGCTCATTAACATCACTCAACCACCGTCGTTTCAATTATATTATTCTCCGGAGATAATTGTGCTCTATTTCTTTTATCTAAACCTCCCGTTTGCATTACTTTGCTTGTAATAACCAACAATGTTACAATTGCAAACCTATTATTGTTGTACGTAAATTGATGTATATTGTTGCTTATAAATAATCTGATGTTAGTAATAATTTTTTATACAATATGTTGCTACGATATTAATCCAGTAAGTATGCAATTCTGTAAAATTATTGATTTGATGTATTTTGGATGTTATTATTTAATGTAAAAATATTTCATCAGCCATTCAAAACACTTTGATTTAAAAACGTTTCCGTCAAAAACATCATAATCAGTTGAAAGTATAATCAATTTAGCATCTGCTGCTTTACTCCGGATCCTTCGGATGTTTTAGTATTGATAAATGCATCAATAAAAAATAAATAAAAATAAGTTGTCTAAAAAATAAAATGAATTATAAGAATTAAAATGAAAATGAAGAAGAGTTAAGTTTTAATTTTTCTTTTTTTTTTAATTTCAGAATTTTCAATTAAATCAAAAATTTATAGAGTTATACCATGTCCAAACATAAAATTTTAAACTATAAAAATTTGTAGTTTTAAGCAAACCGTTCAGACATTAAAAAATAAACTGGTGTAAAATTGACAAATAAAAATAAATTTATTTTGTAAACTTAAATTTGTATAATTTAAAAAAAAATAAAGTAAGAATAAAAAATTATTATAAAATTTAAATAAATTAAAATAAAAAGGAAAGAATGGAAATTGAATTACTACATGGAGTTATTGCCATAAACAATTTTAACGGTGAAAGAACCCGTTTGTTAAAACGGAAAAAAATTTTTACATTGGCTATTAAACACCAAATGCTAAAAATTAATCGTTTGAGAGCAAATCTTATCAATAAACATAAATATCGTATTTGGAAATTGGTATGTATCTAATTAGTAATTTAAAATAACTAATAAATTACATAATTAATTTATTTTAGAATCGTAATAACAAATTTTATGAATATGAACTTGCGAAAAATGGGGACACGTTTTTCAAAAATAATTTAAGACTAACAAAAGATTCCTTTGAAGAACTGACGAGGCTGCTCCCAAACCTTGCAAAAATTAATACACATTTCAGAGAAGCCATTCCATTAAGAAAGAGGATAGCGATTGCGCTATACGCGCTAGGAAGTTCTGCGGAGTACCGAACAGTAGCCAACGTTTTTGGAGTTGGTAAATCCACTGTTTGCTCCATTCTTTTGGAATTTTGTCAAGAAGTCTGGGAGCAGCTAAATCAAATATATTTAAATTCATATCCTCTGACTGACGTAACAATTCAAGCAAATATTAAAGGATTTGAAACCATGAGATTTCCTCAATGTGTTGGAGCAATAGGTATCATTATTAATAACTTTGCTAAACACAAGAACTTAAAATTGAACAGAACTCACACAATTTTTTTTTAATTAACTGCGAAATTAATATATATAACCATACCAAATATTTTTTAATATATAAGTTATTCTGTATTATTAATTAAGGAAAATAAATTCATTTACATTTTCTAAATTCTTGTTTTATTTTTTGCTTCATAAATGTCCAGTAGTTTTAGTTAAAAAAAAAAAAAAACACAAACACTCAAAACTTTACTTATAATCCGCTGTCTATTTATCTTATAAATTTCTACAAAATTTCATAATATAGATGGCACCCACATTGAAATAAAACCGCCAAAAAAAGATGCAGTTGACTACTACAATTATAAAGGGTGGTACTCTACAGTTCTATTAGCAGTAGTGGACCATAGGTACAATTTTATGTATGTTAATGTTGGTTGTCCAGGACGATGTAATGACTCCAACATCTTCGAGCAATCGTCGTTAAAAAAAATCCATACGCATAACATTGTTACCAACAGAAATGTTAAAATAATCGAATCTGTAGCAGTGCCACCCTTATTAATAGCCGACTCAGCATTTAAATTAAGCAAATATATCATCAAGCCATACCTATTTAAAATTGAGTCAGATCCAGAGGAGAAAATTTTCAATTACCACCTTTCCAAATGTAGACGGGTGGTTGAAAACGCTTTTGGCCACTTAAAACCGAGAGTTAGGAGATTAGGCAAAGGCATTGATAATCGTATAGATAATGTTAATATAATCATCAAAGCCTGTTGTCTTTTGTATAATTTCATGAACTCCAAACGAGATAACGTAAATCAAAGTTGGATAAACGAGTTAATAATTATGGAAAAACAAAGAAATCGGCCACAACCTGAACAAATAATGCCTGTTAGCTCCAATGATGGTATCGTAGTACGTAACGCTATAAAAAAATTTTTTGGTATGTACCTAAAAATTCAATTAAAAATAAAAACATATTAAGATGAACAATAATTTTTATTTTTCCATTATAATAAAAATAACATATAACATATATAACATACATAATTAACATATATAATTTTAAATTAACATAAACAAAATTTTGATTTTCAAACAGTCTAATAATCAGTCTTTAAATATCACATTTTAAAAAATTCAATTATACATTGTATAAAATTAGACGAAAAACTTTTACAAATTTCCACAAATTTTATCCGCAATTTTTTCAATAGCTTTTGTGTAGATGCATACATTTTCGGCCAATTTTTTTATCACTGTGGTGGTTCTTTCTTGAATTTGTAATTTCACACAATGGTCCACATAATTGACTATGGCTTTAGACGTATTTTTAATTTCCTTATCAATATCTTCTAAATAAGAATTACGAAAAATTATTTTTTTAGTTAATGAACGTGAAGCAAATGATGAAGTTTGTAATGAGTTTGGTGTTATAGGTTGGGATGGTGATAATGGTGATGATGTTAATGATGATGGTATTGTAGGTAATGGCAGTGATGGTGGTGATAGCGGTGGTTCTGGTTCAAATGATATTAGTGAATCATAGTCAAATCCTGAAAGAAAACAAATTCAATACTTATTATAATCATTACTATCGAATTTTTTAAAAATATTATTAACTTTAATTTTAACATCAAATTATACTTTCTCTTTATTATTTAATTAATATTACTTAAGTTATGAATAAATTTTATTTTACACATTTGGTTGTAAAAAATAAATTTATTATAAACATTGTTAAAATAAAATTATAGCAGAGCCTATTAAAAGCATTGTGTTGGTGGCTCTTTGATTTCTTATTAAATAAATATGTAAATAATAATAAAAAAATAATAAAAATAAAGAAATACAAAATTACCAAAAGAATTCGAAGAAAAACTTTCTTCCATTAATTCCACTGAGTTAATAAATTTGCTGGAGCCCAAAATTTCTTTCATATCCTCAAAATACGGCCAATCGGGTGGGGATCCACCAGACGGACCTACAATTTTCTTCTCGTTCCTAAAAAAAATTTAGGTTTAGTTTTTTATAAAAAAAAATTCATCGATAAAATTTGTACATTTAATAAGTTATACTAATTTATTCGAAAGGAAAATAAAATTCACAAATACATTTATGTAAAGGAAAATTAAAATTTAGCTGTTTCCTTATTTAATTGCAATTTAGAAAGTTTTGTAGATTACAAAACGAATAAAATTATTTCCTTAAATTTATTATTTATGATCCATTTTAGATTGGCTTTTGAATAAAAGCATAGATTGAGAGAAACATAATTTGTTGTCTAGGTATCCAGTACCTACCTTAAAAATTTTGGCTAAACTGCCGTTTCCTTGAAACTCTCAGAATGGGCTGAAACTTGTAGGGAGGGTAGAGGCGGTGCGGAATCTTCAAAGTTTTCATACATTTGGAAAAATTTTTTTTTTGCTCGATTTGCCTCATTTTTTTGTAGAGAATACCAACCACTAGACCGCCCGCCCGCCGCCCCCTCTCTTGTTTTGGGACACTCCCTACACTCTCTACAAAAAAATGGGGCCACTCGGGCACAAAAACAAAATTTTCCATACAAAATGTATCTCCGAAACGGGGCCTTTGTCCCAAGAACTGATTTCAGTTTTGGGAGTTTGGGCACCGCCTCTACCCCCCCTCTAAGTTTCAGCCCATTCTGAGAGTTTCAAGGAAACGGCAGTATCGCCGTTTAAATAACGTACGTATAATTTGCAAATAACGTAGGCTACACGCTAGGGATCATGAAATGAAGATAGTGAATATTTATTATTATTTAACCTACATGTACTTACTTCAATGAGTGAATCTTTGTTTTAATTTCCTCCGATGTCACTACAATATTTTCTTCCAACAACATCTTTTTCATTTCCAAAATGATATGGCTGTTGCGTTTAGCTTTTTTAAAATCTTCTGTTTTTTTCCTTCCATATTGCTATAAATTTTTTTGTTCTGTCGAAGTCCCATGAAATTCTGTTATTTTTAATTTAAGCTAGCACAACTTCTTTATTTATGAACCGATTTAAATGCAATCTTGACCATAATTTTGTGCTTTTTTTGTGTTGTTCAACTCAATAATTCTCGATAAATTGGTTTTTTATTTATAGTGTTGTGCTAGCTTAAATTTAAGCTAGCACAACTTCTTTATTTATGAACCGATTTGAATGCAACCTTGACCATAATTTTGTGCTTTTTTTGTGTTATTCAACCCAATAATTTTCGATAAATTCGGATTTTTAGTTTTTTTTTATTTATAGTGTTGTGCTAGCTTAAATTTAAGCTAGCACAACTTCTTTATTTATGAACCAATTTCAATGCAACCTTCACCACAATTTTGTGCATTTTTTGTGTTATTTAACCCAATATCTTTCGATCAATTCGGATTTTCCTTTTTTTTATTTATAGTGTTGTGCTAGCTTACATTTAAGCTAGCACAACTTCTTTATTTATTAATTGATTTGAATGCAACCTAGACCATAATTTTGTGCTTTTTTGTGTTATTCAAACCAGTAACAAAAAAAAATTAAGAAAGATTCTTTTCTAATAAAAATAACAAATAATTTGAAAATTGAGTCATTTATATTCAAGAGTCGAAGAAAGTCGGATCTTAGTCGGATCTATGTTGTACCGGGTGTACAAGTGTGTTTAACGTTTAATAGTAGTTAGTATAAGGAAAAACGCGTTTTATGTAAATACATACATTTGGGTAAAATTTTCATAAAAAACTGTAGGTAAGTAAAATTTTTCATTTATAAACTATAAGTAGGTACTTATACACTTTTTTATAAACTTTTTTTACAATAGTAAAATAAATATTTTTAAGCTAGATTCTCCTCCCAGTATATTCTTTAAATATTGTAATATTTTCGTGCATACCTCCTTTTTTTTTTTTAACTTCTATGACTGCTAGCGATCGCTTTCACCTAAAAATTTGTCGCTGCTGCTAGCTACGCCAATAAAGGCCGCTGCGTCGGTTGTTCAAAATCGTTGATCGCGTCGGCGTCTGTTGGCTAGTTATTCCAAATACTACAAAAAAAAAAGAAGTTATTTATAACCTTTGGTAATTTGTTTTATTATGGGCAAACTCGACGCGACAAACCATATAATCACGTAATCACGTAATTACGTTAACGTTGAGACTGTTCGCGTTCATATATTTTCATATTTTTAATATTTCTTCCGTCATTTGCATCGCGTCCGTCGCGTGCGTCGAGTCGAGTTTAACCTAACCATTAAAGTTCACATCCCGCGGTGTTCCATTCCTATTAGAGTCTGCCCGGTTTTCAAAACAAAAATATTAGCGTCTCATTCCATTTATAATAATAATAATAATCTTTAATAATCGTCTATTCTACCTTGCACGTTTTCAGAATAAATAGTTTTTTGTTTTAAATAATTTTTTCTTTTTTAATTTTATAATTAAAAAAAAATTTAAATTTTTTTTTTTGTTCGATTTGCCCCATTTTTTTTTTTGAGAGTGTAGGGGGTGCCCCAAAAACAAGAGAGGGGGATACTCCCTTTATCCTTTTCCAAAAAATAGGGCAAAAGTAGCAAAAAAAAATTTTCCCATACAAAATGAATGAAAACTTTGGGGGGCCCTATCTCCGAAACGGGGCCTTTGCCCCAAGAACTTATTTCATTTTTGGGAGTTTGGGCACCGCCTCTACCCCGCCTCCAAGTTTCAGCCAATTCCGAGGGGTTCAAGGAAACTGTAGTTACACCTTTTTTTATAGCAAGTTAAAATTTATAATTTAATTTTAAAATTATTTTTTTAATTTTTTTAGGTAAAAATAATACTGTGAAATAAATTAATGACGACAGCCAATCCAGCTAAGTTGAGAAAACTAGATTGTAAAAAATTAAAAAAAAAAGAAAATGTTTTTTTTTTTTTAACAGTAGAAGAAAGAAATTCTGCCAGCCAAATACTTCGGAAACATTGAAGTTCAGTAAGTACGACGGTATATAGTGTTCTAAATAAGAAATAATATAGTTTTTGGAGGTAAAAAAAAATAAATAAAAAATCAAAGCCTTTTACCTAGTTTACATGGAGAGTTGAAACCGGGTTCAACTACATGTAAACGGTGGTAGAGTTAACCTGGGTTAACTTGACTCAACCCAAGAAATTCGCTCGGATAAGTTAACTCTATCCATGTAAACGGTTAACACGGTTAAAAATAAACAACAGCTGTTTGTTTTGTTTGTTTTTTGTAAACACTTGACCTCTTTTATCAAGTAAACACTTGACCTCTTTTCAACCACATTTCGACTCAACCACGGTTGGACTATCATGTAAACTAGGTATTTGTGCTCTATTTTAGTTTTTACAATTTTGTGCATTATTACAATTTTGTGCATTATATTAAAATATCACCCACTATTTAAATAAATAGCAAAAAAAAATATGAATTATGATTTAATTTAGATATAATTATAATATACATATTACAAATTTTTTTTTTATTCAAATCTATTTTTATTTTTAATATTCTATTTTTAATATTCTATTTAAAAAAAAAAAATATGCGTGTGCCCTGTACACGCGGGGGAAGTTATACTTCGTATTCGTATTCGTAATGTGGAAATAAAATAGAACAAGTACGTATTTCAGCTAATTTCACGACGCTCACACTGCTTACTTCGCTGCATAGCAAGAATACCACGCGCATGTGTTTGGGATCTACCGACTCATTCTCTTTCTCTCTCCTCGCATATGTGTTTGGGGTGGGTGTCATTGGAATGTATGGATGTGTGTATGTTGTGCATGGCTGATTAAAAAAAGGCTTACATTTTTTTTTATTAATTTGATTTTTTGAGGAAGGAAAATTATTAAATTATTACCTTACATTACAATTATTACAAAACGAATAAATTTGTAAAATGAATTAAAATTTAAATAATTTATTAACCACTTTAACTTTTCTATAAAGTTTTAATAATTTTTCTATGAATTAGTTTTTTTTGTTTTTTTTGTTTTTTTAGTCGCCGATGGTTTTTTAACAGCCACCGATTTTATAGATTTTTTTTACGAAGCCGCTCTTTTCTCCAAAACAGGTATTTTTGAGTCGACCAGCCGCAGCAATCGTAGGGCACAATTTGACTAGTCGCCGTCAAAAAAAGCGATCGGCGTCGTATCTGGTCTATACATGCAAAAAATTAACAAAACAAAAATTGATAAAAAAGTTGACAATGTATTGGTGCAAAAATAATAATAAAAAATAATATAAAAATGTATTTGTGCGTTAAACGTTAAACTTTTTGCAAGTCGCATAAGAAGTATAACTTCAAAAAAATACAAAGATAATACGATTTATAATAGTTAAATAATATTATGTAAATTATTTTTGATAGAATTTTAAGTTTCACTGTGTTGTGTACTACTTAGTATAGTGTTTATTGAAAAAAATAAAAATGTTGTACAACTTGTTGGTTCAAAAAAACAAATAATATACATATTATTATATGAAAATTAAAAAAAAATAACGAATGTTTATGAAATTTGAAAATTATATCTGGTAAATGTTGAGAAATATTTTATGTTGATTATCTGATCTGGTTCGATAATAAATGCCAAGATTCATTTTTGTGTGTGTGTGTTTTTTTTGTGCAAAGGATTAACAAAATAGTCAATTGAAGATAAGAAAAGAAAAAAAATGCAAAGAAAAATTCTTTAGATTTTTCTGAAATTTTAGATCTATCTATCTATCTATCTATCTATATATATAAAACCGAAGTTGTCTGTTTGTATGTTGGTATGTTTGTATGTTCCGAATAGGCTCAACCGATTGTTTTCAAACTTACACCACGTCTTTGTGTCAGGTCGGGGGTCGTTGTAGGCTATTTTAAAATTTGATTGGCCTCCTACCCAGTGACCTCCCCCGGGGCAGACTTCAAAAGTTCGTCCGATTTCATTCAAATTTGGTACGTACATAGAGGAACTGATTACACACAAATTTCGTTACAAAAAATTTGTTGACCTCCTACCCAGAGACCTCCTACCCAGGGATTTCCCCTCGGGGCGGATTTTAAAAGTTCGTCCGATTTCATTCAAATTTGGTTTGTAAAAAGACGAACTGATTACACACAAATTTCGTAACTAAAAATTTGTTGACCTCCTACCCAGGGGCCTCCTATCCAGAAACCACCCCTGGGGGCGGACTTTAAAAGTTCTTCCGATTTCATTCAAATTTGGTATGTAAAAAGAAGCACTGATTACACACAAATTTCGTAACAAAAAATTTGTTGATGTCCTACCCAGGGACCTCCTACCCAGGGAGCTCCTACCCAGGGACTTCCTACCCAGAGACCTCCCTTGGTGGCGGACTTTAAAAGTTCGTCCGATTTCATTCAAATTTGGTAAGTAAAAATAAGAACTGATTACACACAAATTTCGTAACAAAAAATTTGTTGACCTCCTACCCAGGGACCTCCCCGGGGGCGGACTTCAAAAGTTCGTCCGATTTCATTCAAATTTGGTACGTAAGAAGAGGAAATTATTACAAAATTTCGTAATAAAAAATTTTGTTGCGCTCCTACTCAGCGACCTCGCTCGGGCGCGGACTTCAAAAGTTCGTCCCATTTCATTCAAATTTGACACGTAAAAAGAGAAAATGATTACACATAAATTTCGTAACAAAAAATTTATTGACCTCCTACCCTAGGGAAGGACTTCAAAATTTTGTCCGATTTCTTTTAAATTTGGTACATAAAATTGATTAAAACACACGAATTTCGTAACAAAAAATTTGGCCCCCTCTTTTTAGGGGTCTCTTCGAATATATAGAAATCAATTTCTTTATTATACTAATAACTACAAAATATTTAAAACTAAACCACTCAACCGATCGATTCGAAATTTACACCGTCTCTTTGTCTCGGGGTCGTTATAGGCTATTTTAAAATTTGAATGGCACCTTACGCAGAAACCCCTCCCGGGGAGGACTGCAAAAGTTCTTCCGATTTCATTCAAATTTGAATCAAAAAAGTAGGAAATGGATAAAAGCACAAATTTGGTTTGGTTTGGAAATCAATCTGACAACAAAAATTTCACTTTTAAAAAGTGTGTTCCACAACAACGTGTGTGCGGGTACAGCTAGTTGATTTTATAAATTTTAAAATATGTACAAGTATATTACATAGAGTTTGCATAATATATATTCATTGTACATTTATGTGCACATAAGCCAATGACTTCTCTATATAAAGACTACACATAGAAATTTTTATCTGTCAAATGGTTCGACCAAAATAAATGTACACTGTAGGAAAAATTTATTACTTTAAAAAAAAAAAAAAAATTTTATAATATGAAACATATAAATAATTTTAAAAACAGAAATACCTATCATTTACAAAAAAAAAAAGTAAGATGGTAAGCTAATTAAACTTAAAGCATAGATTGGCGGCTGTGTTATTTCGATAGTGAAAGTTCGACAGGCCTAAGTATCAAAAATAATAATAAAAAACTAAAAGCCTTCAAAATGACCAATTATGACTAAAACAACATTTAAACAATGAAAATAAAATTTTATTCGAATTCACAAAATTAATCAGAATTAAACACAAAATCAGAATTAAACACAGGTACAACTTATAGAATATCAACAATATTTAAAAAAAAAAACGTAACATTAAAAATTATGTTAAGACTAAATGTGGACAATGAACTTTTATTTAGAAAATTGCACGACTTATTATTATGTTGAATTTTAATTTTCTTTTAATTTTTAAAAATAAGAGGTTTTCTTTCCTTAATTTGTTTTTGTTTTATTAAATTAGTTTGTTTTTTTTTATTATAAAAGCCTTCGGTAGCATCTCTACAAAATTTTTTTAAAACAATGTTACAAAGTGGTGAAGAACGGTAACGTAAAAGCGCTTGACCTTTCATGCCACAAGTGCAACTTTCCTGAAAATAAATTTCAAACATTTCTGTTTGCAGACTTTGAATTGCAAGTTCGGCTAATATATTTTTATGATTTGCACTTTCGAAAAATATTTTTTTTAATGAAGAAACTAATTTAATTTTTTGATACTTCATCACCTTTGGGAAGACCAAACGTTGGAACTGTTCGGTCATATTCTGTTTGGTACTGTGCGGAATTGGACCCACATCCAAGCACACAGCACACTCGTTTTCGAACATGCTTCTTTGCTGTAAAATTTAATATTTAGATTTAAAAATAAATCTTATTTAAATTTTACCTTTTGGGTGGTCCAAATTTAATTAATTTTTTTTCATTATTTCTTAATTTTCTACTGCTCGTCTTATTTTGTTCGTTACTGTAGAAAAAAAAAATTTTGAGCAGGGGTCCCCCCTATAAAACGGTTTTAAAACACTCTTCTTTTGTATTGCCAAAAATATTACGGATTTTATGCATATTCCGTAATATTTTTGACAATTTTTTTTTACTAAAAAATTATAAAAATATTAATAAAAATTTATACTTACATGACAAATGGATAATCCTTGTTTTTCGTATAAAAAAAAAAGATTTTTAAAAATAAAAATAAATTTTTCATACAAAAATTTGACTTTTGTATGAAAAGCTTATTCGACCTTAATACATAGACAAATTTGATGTTTCGTCTTTTATATAGAGAAGTCAGTGCATAAGCATAAAAAAAAATAAAAATAAAAAATTTATGAGATTAAAGCTAGATACTATGATTATATAAAGTTTTCTATAATATTCGGTGCTATACTATACTGTTCTATGGATAGGGATACCATATTTTGATCTCTTTAAAGGAGATCAAAAAGAGTAAATTTTTAGTTTTTGGCAAATATCTCGAAAACGGTGCGTTTTACAGCAGTTTTGAGGTTGTCCAAGCTCCGGCGATCATAAATCCAGCTTTAATTACCTATTCATAAAGCCCCAGAAAAACTATCAAAGGGTTACTGAGATATTGATTTTGAAAAAAAAAAAAAATAATAATAAATTGTTCCGTAGAATTTATTATTTTTATATTTTTCAAAACTCAGTAGCTAAGTAACCCTTTGATAGTTTTTCAAGTTCTAGGGCTTTTTGAATAGGATTTATGGTCACCGGAGGTTGAACAAACTCAAAAATGCTGTAAAACGCACCGTTTTTGAGATATTTGCCAAAAACTCTTTTTGATCTCTTTTAAAGAGATCAAAATATGGTATCCCTATCTATGGATATATTATACTATGATGTATTTTAAGATTTTCAAATAATTTAAATTCTTTAAGATTTTTTAAACGTAGATGTTTTGGTAGATTTCCAGAACAAACTTAATTGACTCTACTTAATCATAATTATTTTTACTTATTATATTAGAATTACATTTTGTTGTTGTATGTTATTAAACTAAACTTAATATCAATATACAAATACACTTAATATAAACAAAAATTTGAACTAACTTTCCGTATATAGAAAGAGTCGTGAAGTCATTCGGAAATCAGATTTGGCTTTAATAGTCTCCAAAAGCGCTGAAATTTAGTTGAGTATATTAAACTGACATTAGCGACATATCAGAATTTACAACAGGTAGTGATGGTTTGGAAAAAAGAACATGATGTAGCTATAGTTAAAGTCAGTTTTAGATAGTAATACTTATAATTAAAATGACCAGCGACGAGGAAAGATTTAACAAAGGGCGTCAGCAGAAGTTGATAAAGATTTTTGAGTTTGGTAAAGAAGGTTTATCAAAGTATAAATTTAATCATAAACAATTAAACTTATTTTTTATTGTTCGTCAAAATACTCCACTTTAAAATACTAGTAGAATATGACACTGAAATTATTATAAAAAACTACATACATGAAAAATTAATTAATTTTTAAATTATTATAAATAAATTACTAATTCCATGTTTTACTAAATCCATGTTTTTGTTATTATTATTTAAATTTAAATATTTATTTGAAAAATGTTTTTATTTTAACATTTCGCAAAGGATAAAAAAAATTTTATAAGTTTGATAAAAAAAAAACTAAAACTTTTCACATAGCTTCTTTTTTTTTTTTGTAAAAAATGTTGCTTAAATTTAAATCCTGCAAACGTTTTTTAATCTGCACAAAAGATATAAAAGATAAAAATTTTAAATAAAAAAGGAAAAAAAAAAAATGAATGAAGTTTTTGATGCTGTTGGTTAAAAATATCCCAATTATGATTTGGGAAATCTGAATTTCTGAAATTTTTCTTTTTTTTTAAATTAAAATCTATCAGAATAATAATAATTATAAAATAACTATATTTTGTTTTAAACCTTTTCTTTTATATTATTTTAAGAATATAGTGGAAAATATAGTGGAAAAATATTTGTGGTTGTCGAAAGTGGGTTGAATTTGATTTTTGATAACAATTTAATAAATTTCACGTTTTTTTTTTTCAAGAAAATTGATAGAGCAATAATTGGTTGTTTGAATTGATTAAGAAAACGTGCTTTGAGGACGTTTGACAGAAAAATATATATTAAAATAAATTTCATTCAAATTCAATTATAAGTATAGGTATTATAGATTTTAACAATAAAAATACGTGCATAATTAGTCAACGTTTATTAATTCTACATTTAATTTTTTTTTCCTAAATAATAAAACTTTTGATTCTGAAAGTTCTGATTATTATGAAAACTAAGATTATATTTTTATAGTGTTTCCGATCTCAGCGATGATTCCA
This sequence comes from Hybos culiciformis, assembly GCA_964007475.1. Lineage (NCBI taxonomy): Eukaryota > Metazoa > Arthropoda > Insecta > Diptera > Hybotidae > Hybos > Hybos culiciformis. Next base: position 83,390,082 of record OZ023273.1, read on the forward strand.
ATGACACTGAATATGTCCCTCCAAATGAAATTCCCAGTCTCAGTTTATATGCCGTTTGGAACAGCAACGAAATACAATTTAGATAGTCATTATGACGTAAAATTCGACAGTGATAGTAATGATGATAGAAAAGCTGGTGAATAAAGTAGTAGACGATTTATCGGTTAGAAATAATTGTTTTTTTTTTTTTTTTTAGATTCTGAAATTTGCAACTTCTGCACCAAATTTTATAACGTCATAAATTCTCGTCAAGTTATTATGTTGTTAAAAGATCCAATATATTTGTGTGGAATAATCAAATTTCAATTGATTAGAGGATCTTCTGAAATTTTTGGTTATGAGCAGCCATTATTAAATAAATTAGAAATATTTTCATCTCAAGATTACTACAAAAAAAAAAAGGAATTTATAACTTTTTAATTCTATCGTATTTTAATGTTTCAATTTTTTTAACGGAATTTAAATGTTCGTATTACTGTTCACATCCCGGGACGTACCATTCCTATTAGGTTTGCCATCTGCCCAGTTTTCAATATAAACATATTAGCGTCTCATTCTCTTAAAAATATCGAAAAGCCTATATTGATTTGGTTCCGATATTATATAATGGTTGATTTGTTTTAATTGAATTCCAATTTTAAAATTAAATATTTTCAAAATCAAGGGCTTCAAATTATTTTGTTCAAAAATAAAATAAAATAATTGCTTTCAGGTTTTTGTACTATTTACTAAAAAAAAGATTTTAAATTTAAGGGCTTACAGGCGCCAATAAAATCTAAATAATTTAATTAAAAAAAAAAATTTAAGTTTAAAAATTTAAAACCATTTGAACCATAACTATTTAATTATAAAAAAAAAATTCTATTGAACCCGGCTTTCATATCAGAAAAAGATGGCAAGCCTAACAAGTTCTTCTTAAAATTTCGTAAATTTTTCAACTTAATTTCATTTTGTGAGAATCTCTTGGGACTTTATAAATTTTTTTATAAATTTTTTTAAAAATGACTTCGAAGCCTGGAAGACCTGTCGTTCTTGACAGTTGTATGTTAAAACAAATTATGTTAAACCACAGTGAGGATTTAATTGAGCCTGATGGAAAAGTTACTTCGGTTAAAGCTGAAATTTGGATAATCAATTATCCAACAAACCAAAAGTGTCTATTCTTCATTCTTTCGTTTGTTGTAATAGATATAATGTAAGAACAGAAATAATGATAAAAAATGGATTATCTATTGCAGAATGTAGTGATAATAATGATTCAATGGACTCTACACAGTAAAAAAAAAGAGGCCTTTTTTACTCTTCAAAAGTATAGCCGGCGGTGACGTGGGAACTTTTTAAAAATTTTTAAATTTCAAGTTATTTTAAAAAGTGTAAAAAGTAATATATTAAAAATGTACAATTGATCTCTAAAAGTGAATGTGTTACTTGAATTATATAAAAACTTAACCATTTATTAATTTAAATTTACCAGAAAAAGATAAAAACGACATTAAAATTTTCTTATTTCATTCATCAAACGATTACAATTTATAATTAAAATGGGTGAAATTATATTTGAATTTCACGTGAAATTTATATTTCAGTAAAGAAAGTATACATTGTACTCTAAAAAAAGATTAAAATTTAAAAAAAGTTTCTGCATTCTTATCCTTTTTTTAGTAAAGATTATTTCGGATTCGTTTAAATATTATAGAACAAAAAATTATATTTGACTCTTTTCGGTGTAAATAAGAAAGAATTTCACTAAAAAGTGAGAAATTTAAACAACAAAAGGTACTAAATATGCTAGTGAGAGTAGAAAATAATCACAATAAATTTGATTATTACTTGTCTTAAGAGTAAATTCTACACAGATAATATAAATTTAACAATTGTTTGGAGTGAAAGGTTCAAAAAAGAGTGAAAATGTTTATCTTTCACAAATCAAAATATACTACTTTGCGGTGTGAAGCATGTATTTATTTGCATA